>OY747105.1:17587400-17816040 GCA_963556455.1 Epiblema foenella
ACCCAATCAATTTGCTTACCTTTTGATAGGGTTACCTTCTTAGTGGCAGTGTTTACAAGAATTCGAATTTTCAGTTTCCTTGTATTCTCGCTACGAAGGTACCTACAGTCAGCATTATATACAGTAAAAATATGTGAATATATCGTAATATATCCTTACTCCTGTATAATAAAAATGCGTAACGATATATTTGGTTACCTTGGCTGCTACTAATTATTTGCCGTAAGTAGGTACTCGATAGAAAATGGAACCGTAGGTAAATACAACTAACATTAACCCACGTTGTAGCTCTTTCTCACAGAATTCCTAGACCTACCTGTTTTGTTTTTGTAGTAATTGTTATTTATATAAAACTGCAAGGAGTACTTGTGTCCCTCATTGCACTTAGACCCTGTGCATTTCAAAATACAGTTCAATGTTGTTTGCTGGCCATCCCTAAAACCATAAGAACCTTGAATTGTCTTATTATTCGTCTGTAAATTGACGCTTAGTTTCAGTGGTGGTGAGTGATGGGAGTCCTCAGTAACCGGAGCTGTAAAAAAACAAATAATGCCGTTATGTATTAGGCTGATGAGACTATACCTATTATAGCCCAGTCCTCGTAATATGTCCCGTATCAATTATACATATTTATTTTATAGTGTACCTATAGCAATGGCGTGATGGAGTATAACGCTGGCCATATTGATGAAGACATTAAAATTCGAATTTGGTATTGTCTAGTGAGTGAAGTTTGTCAATGGTTTTTATAAAACACTGATGTCTTTTACAAAACCCATTTTATTAAATAATATATTATCCATTTACACGATATTTGCAATGAAAATTTTGCATTAATCGCACTGTGCACTCATAATTCTAATTAATAGGGCATGTGCCTTATCACGGAAATGTGAATTTGTGTAAAAGTAATATTATGTTGTTCCAAATATGGGTCAGTATTCTAACTCGGCAGTTACGATGGAGAAACTAAAAGGTACGATTAATTATCGTGACTGGGCATTCCAAATGCAGAATATTCTCGTATTTGATGTGAAAAATTATGGCATTGTTTTACGGGAAAACATGAAACTGCAGAACCAGGTACGAGTACCGCGAGTACTAGTAAGAGCACTGTAGAACAAACCCGTAAAGCGGAAAAGTCGTGTTATCCTCACATTGTGCGGGTGAAGACTGCGAAGGATGTATGGGATGCCTTGAGACAGGCATACGACGACTCTGGTTCGCACAGAAGATTGAAGTGTTTACGTACACTATATTCCATTAAGCTAGAACAGTTCGATAGCATGGAAATATACGGTAACGAGATCTTGTCGTTTGCTGATCAATTGCGTAGCATAGAGAAACCTCTTGACGATGAATTTCTGGTTGCTATTATGCTTCAAGGGTTGCCTAAGGAGTATGAGCCCATGATTATGGCTCCGGAGCACTCATTGATATAACTACAGAAGTGGTAAAAACCAAACTTCTGCAAGACAAGCGACATGGACAGGGAGTACTGATGGTAGCAATGACTGCTTTTTTACACGGAATCGTGGTAATGATAAGACCAGTCGCCGAGGCGCAAAGAAAAATGCTTCCAGTACATCGAAACACGCTAATACCTCGTCGAACGTGAGTAAGCTGTGGTTTTGGATGTGTCGTCAAGAAAGACTGTCTTCAACTTGGTACTAAAGTATCGACTTCCATGGTGTTGTCTGCACTTAATACTGACAGTTCTTGAATAATAGATTCGGGTGTCACGGACGGCATGTCTGGATTTCGAGAATAGTTTAAGTCTCTCAATCAGTCGTCGACGAAAGAGGTGTGTGTTGCTAATGGCAAGAAGTTAGTTTCAAGTAGGTAAGTGGTAAAGATGACGTACATTTTACGGTTAACTTTCGTGGAAATACGATAGATATAACTTTAAAAGATGTAATGTACCTGACCTTACTGTAAATTTGATATCCGTATCTACTCTTGCTGCCAAAGGATTTAAGTTCAGTTTTTGTGATAGTCGATATGACATATTTAAAGATGGAAAAGTAATTTTATATGCTAGGAAAGTTGGGAGAGTTTACAGACTTCAGACTGTCGGTAGAGTCAATCTGACAACGTTATCCGCGTCTAAGGACATGATGTTAACGAGACTGATGGAAACATTACACGTTATAAGGTGAGGTTGGTAGCGAAAAGCTTTACTCAAAAATATGGTGAAGATTTCCATGAAACTTAATCGCCGGTCGCTTGTCATTATTCTATCGGATTTTTATTATCTCTGGCTGTAGAAATGAACCTAAAAATTGATCATTTGGATGTCCAAACAGCATTCCTTAATGGTGATTTGCGTGAGGAGATTTTTATGAAACAACCGGAAGGTTTTATATGTCCTGGGAGTGAAGACAAAGCTGGACTACGAAAGGCTGTTTATGGGTTGAAGCAAGCATCGCAACCCTGGTATCAAAAGGTAAAGGATGTCTTACTTTCTTTGTGATACAATCAATGTAAACAAGAGAACTGGATCTTCACTAAGAGAGGTGAGTCAATTGTTTTTATTGCTTTCTATGTTGACGATTTTTTCGTGTTCCATAATGATAAACGTCTGGCTGACACTTTGAAAAGTTCATTGTTAAAGGTTTTTGAACTGAAAGACTTAGGACGGGTACGAAATATGTTAGATATAATAGTAAGACGTGATGCAACTTCCATTAAACTTAGTTAGGAAAATCGGATTGACAAGTTGTTAGATCGTTTTGGCATGACTGGCTGTAAGTCTGTAAAATTTCCCACTAACATTAGTTCTGTCAGTGACTGAACTTTTAATGCTAAGAATAAAATTGTAACCAAGTTTCCATACCAATAGTTGATTGGTAGTTTAAGTGTCTATGTGTAATTACTCGCCCTGACATTTCGTTTGCCGTGTCATATTTAAGTATATTCAACAGTTGTTATACGGAATTCCATTGGATTCAAGCTAGGCGTATACTGAGATATCTTAAAGGTACAAAGGATAAAGCTTTAGTATTTAAGAAATCGGATTCAAATCACATGCTTGAAAGATATTGCGATGCCACTGGGCTTCCGACCTTGATCGAAAGTCGTACACGGGTTGTGTTTCAATATGGCGGAAACTCGATATCTTGGGGTAGCTACAAACAGTCCTGTATATCGCTTTCGTAGTATTGTAGCTTGAGCGAAGCGAGGTTGCTTACAATCACACTCTACATAGATATATGTTTGATAGATTTAACATTGAAATTGTATACATCCCTACGGATGAGATGGTAGCAGACGTGTTCACGAAGCCCCAGGGTTGTATCAAGCATGAGTTGTTCACTCGCCTGCTTGGAGTGGGTTGAAGCTATGATGCTCACGTTATGGGGGGTGTTGAAGTATAATGCTGACCATATTGATGAAGACATTACAATTCGAATTTGGTATTGTCTAGTGAGTGAAGTCTGTCAATGGTTTTTATAAAACACTTCAGTCATACAATGTTTATTAAATAATATATTATCCGTTTACACGATATTTGCATTAACTCTACTTTGCCCGTGCTGCTCATAATTCGTGGCCCTGGGCTAACTATACTGTTGTCACATTTATAATCCGCCTGATAATATAAGTGCTAGAAGCAATGTTATGATGTCCGATTTGACGTCTTCTCACGCCCGCCATGATGAATTTTCTTAAACTCAATATGCACAAACACGTAGGCAGAATTAGGAGGAATCAAACACAACTTCAATTGTTGGAATCCATCAAGCATCTTGACTTGGAGATGGCAACAAACTATCAGTACTTAACGATCTACAATACGATACAAATATTCTTTATTGCACACTTCAATTAAAGGTCATAGTACAGTACCAAATCATAATGAGTAGATGCAAACAGCAGGCGGATCTATTTAAACCATTGACGTTATTTTTTGTAAAATGTTAATTATAATAGCTCATATCCTATTGTGTAAATTTAAATAGATTTGAAATTCTTGCAAGTTTCAAATTCAGATATTTTCCCCAGGAAAGACATTAACGGAAAACAAATAAATGGATAAATAAATATTTGTGGACAATCTCATACAAATCAATCTAGTCCCAAACTAAGCAAAGCTTGTACTGTGTTGTAATCTCATATATGGATGCATTTGACATGTCTTCTTATTACACAGTTACGTACAGTTATGTACTACAGGTTAGTGCAGAATGTACTAAGCTTCAATATTGCCCTTGACCATATTTATTTGAATAGATTTCGCAAAAAATGCGAATATTTTCCGGCTGGTGTACATTTACCAAGATAGCGGCGGCTCTAGAAGGTCCTGGCCTGGGGACTTTTGGGAGACGAAAAGGCTATCAATGAACATGGTACCAAATTTCACAATAACCAACATTTCGAAGTTTCGCTTTCTCGACTGGGCTATTACATATCATTGCGGCAATCCATTATTATTATTTATATCTTAATTGACGATCATGATGTGAATTCGTATACTTTTGACATGAATGCAAATTTATATTGTAATTTACATCTATGAAATAAATGAATCTGAATCTGAATCTGCAATATATAGACAGGAATAACCCTGTATGTAATTATCGTGTTTGTACATTTAAAAACTTTTTACATCAACTTACTTGAAGCATTTGTCAAATAAATGGAGAAGAGTAACAAAATCAAACTTAGCATCATAAATTAATTTATAATATTCACACAACGTTCACTTTATAATATGTTCACTGTTTCACTGTAAATATAGATATAAAATAATTAGTCAGCGGGAAGGACAACATAAGTACCTATATTAATCATACAAGGAAAGCAAACAATCATCCATGTTGTATATATGCAACGTAGCTAATATAAGCGAGTGACAACGGCCTAGCTATGTTGGGCACAATATAAATACAGCTTTCCTCTTGAACAAACACAGTGCCCTTTGGCGGTTGCGACTTCAAAGGAGTCTTTTTTTGAACCTGACTGTGGCTTTAATAGGCCAGGCCCAATAAAGCGATAGGGTGCGCGGTTGATGGCCTGAGGAAACCTTCGATACGACTACGTGTGGGTGGTCTTCAAAGGAGTAACAAGCCACAAGGAGATACTAACCTTCTATCGATTTGAGGATTTGTTGTGTTATAGGCGTGTAAAAGAGGAGAGACGTCGTTGGACGGGGAACGGGCGACGGGGAACGGGTGAAGAGCTCCGTTAAAATTCCTTTGCGGCTGCAAAAACATTCTAATTTATAAAATTTACAAAAAAAATAATTATTATTTCACATGGACGTGTATTTTCGCTTTAATTATATTTTTTTGTATAATTAAAGTTGAAAATCGTAAATTCAGCATCGAATATTATACAGTCGATTTAAAAACATTCGTACTTGACCATTCACGCTTGGCCGCTGTTTTGATATATTAAGTGAACGTAATTCAGGACGCAAGGACTACTATGAGAATTTATATGAAATGTGATCCTTAGCGACATTGGTTAGTTTAGTGCGCACGCAAATCGGTCGAATTTTGTTTTACTATAAGTGCGTAGTAATGAGAGAATGTTTGGCAAGTATGTGTAGTTCTTTATATGTTTGTTACCTCGTCCCCCCAGATTTAGGCTAAATATTTTGTTCAAAACGATGCGCTGAAGGGGTCACCAGTTTTAAATACTTTAAGTTTCAGGGCCACATCGAATAAAAAAGCTGTCACACACACGCCATAACATTAGAATGTCATACGCGAAGTTGATCCCTATAGAAATGCATGTAGGTTGATATTGTACTGCACGCCGTGACGGATATATCTACCGTTGGTGTCGAAAAGGTTAAGCAAAGACGGTCGTTGGACAGCATTGATACCTATCAACCTATAACAATTTACTTACAGTCGAACTCATAAGAAGCTGGACGCTTTGGTACTAATTAAATTTTGTATGACAGTTTAAAGCGACAAGGTACAAGGTATTAAGCCCCGTGCGTCCGAACGTGTTGGTATATCTGAAATCGATTCCAACATGAATTTCTTTATGAGATAATAACGCGATTTTCCCATTTCCAATAAGAGCATTACAGACTCTTGAAATCATACGTAATAAGACGGCGAATAATAACATTGTCTTGGAAGTTTTAATAAGAATCCTTCACATGATGATCAAATTTCCTCGACACAATTTATATCATAAAAGTTACCTAATTTTTATGGGAAAAGACTACCCTTCCTCCACGAAAACAAACTAGACTTTTTTATGAATGAGATTCAACAATCAAATTGGCCACATTCTTTGAGACCTTGCAATAAAAAACTCTGTTTAAAATGAATAAATTATGGAATGTATATGCAGAAACTTTAGAACAACAGCAATTTTAAGACTTTGCTCTTCAGAAGTTGCGTCGTTTCACACAATTACGTTTGATGCAAGTGAATTATGTTTGTAAGACCATCTTCCAAGGCACAGAGTCAGTTCTTCTACACTTAACATTTTGGTATTAATGCATACTTGGCAATTATGTATTGAAAGTGAATATCAACAACAGAATATTTCATAGCGTTTTTCAAGACATTTCGTATTTTAGATGATTGTGTCAGGGGTCAGGTCAGTACATTTTCCAGAAACTTTCCAGCGTCTTTAGAAGGTCCTGGCCTGGGGACTTTAGGGAAATGAAAACAAAGGCTATCAATGAACATTCGTACTTATATATAATACTTGCAATTTCATGGTAAAAAAGCCTTTTTCTGTTAGCCAATGATCTACTTAGGTACCGATTATTTTAAAATAAAAAACATGTCAAGAATTACCAATATTTTACTAATAAAAGGATTTAAAGTTACAACTTTACAACTCATTGTTGTGACTTTAAACAAAGCACTCTAACAACTCCACACATTTTACTTGACTCCGGTTCTTAACAACTACGGTAGGCAGATATCAAAGCGCAATCTATTTCATCTCCTATTTTAAACTTTAAAATTATCCGTACGTCATCAGGCATTGTAAATATCTACATGACTGGTTTGGTTCATAGGTTCAACTCCCACCCCCAAAATTATCAATTTGAGGGATGATTTAAGGAATAAAAAGTATCCTACATGTAATGTTAAGCCGTTATTGCGTAATAGAGTAACAAACATCGTAACTTTCGTATGTATAATATTAAGTAGGATATTTTGTATGATTTCGTTATAAATATATAGTTTTCAGATTTTCCTCTGTATTTGTAGTATATGACGATATTACTTGCCAAATTTCATATTTCTAGGTCAAGGGGAGGTACCCTATAAATTTTGATTCCCTTGAGTATCGAAATATACCTTTTTTGCGGCATAAATGGCCGTAAATTATTTTTACGTTAACTTAGAAGTTTGGTTTTTTCACAGCTTCAAGGGACTGCAGATCTGAGTCTAGGGTTTTAATTTAAACTCGATACCTCTACGAGTTCCCGAGATAAAGGGTCGTAACAGACAGACAGACGGACAACAAAGTGAGCCTATAACTATAAGGGTTCCGTTTTTTTCCTTTTGAGGTACGGAACCCTAAAAAGATACGGCCCTTTATGCTCCAAAAACGTATATTTCGATTCTCAAGGGTGTAGTGTGATAGGTAAGATTATTCTATGATGCTAGTATATAAGCCCTGTAATGCACCGTATATAGTTCTCTAATACACATCGTGGAACCATCAACTCGTTTCAATCATCTCGCACATGATATGGCGACCTTGCCAGGATTCGAACCTGGAATCTTCTAACAGTAGTATAAATTGTAATTTTACGGTAATTATAATAGAAAACAAATGACAACATGACAGATAAAGAGGTTAGCTAAAATAGGTTTGATGATCGTTTGTATTCATAAATGGGCGATAGTCTTTATTTAAAGTACGTAATCAATACCTACAAATTCGTACGGAACCCTCGGTGGGCGAGTCCGACTCGAACTTATTCGATTTTCTTACATATTTAAGTATGTATTTTGGAAATACTTTTGTTATAAATTCCAATTACATTTCTATTCGATACCAGGTGTCTCATAATATTACCGCAAGGTTAAATTGAACGCAAAAAATACTTATTGGCATAGCCGTAGGGTATTATAATCACACATGGTGAATAATCACGTACGTGTCTCGGAAATAAATGTAAAGTGAAGTGAGGTAAGGTGAACAGGGTGTTAGGTGGGTGATGTAAGTGATAAAATATCCCTTAAGTTTGCCCTGCGTTTATCTTATCTCGCCTCTTCGTATGCCAAAGAACGCAGTCTACGTTAACGCATAGTATCATTTTGAAATGCTTTCGGCACTCACATGGAGTATTAATAGCCGATGAAGCGGTAAGTTCTGGCAAGCAGCGTAGTAAATAATTAAGCGGTAGCCAAGCGCACCGGGCCGGGTCACGGGTCTTATAAAAGATACGTTAGATTAAATTTTGTTTGACGTGACTTATCGACGACGTAAGGGTCTAACCGGTCTTTATAGTAAGGGGTATGTCTACACGGTCCGTATCATGATTAGTTTTTTTAGGGTTCCGTACCTCAAAAGGGGGAAAAACCGAATTCTTATAACATCACTTTGTTATCCATCTGTCAGTCTGTCTATCAAGACCCTTTATCTCGGGATCGCGTGGAGGTATCGAGTTGAACATAAAAACTCAGGTCTATAGTCCCTTGAAGCTGTGAAAAAAATCTAACTTCTTTTTATGCTGCAATAAACGTATATTTCGACATTCTCAAGGGAAACGAAATTTATAGGGTACTTTCCGTTGACATAGAAAGTAACTATGTTTGGCAAGTAATATCGTCTACTATAAGTTCAGGAAATAATCTGAAACTGTACATATAATTCACACGGCTGCGACATATACACTTTTCAGGCTGCTGTATTTGTAAAAAAAACACCCAGAGCTATATAAAAATGCTAAAGATGTCATCATAAATTTAAGAGTTAGACTCTTGTCGATGTAGCTCTCTCTATCTGACTCTATCCAGGGCCGCCTCCTTGATCTCCTTATACGACACGACTGCTAGCTTTCCTTTTATTTGTTGCATGTAGCTTAACCTCGGCCTTCCCCTTCCTCGCTTTCCTTCAATTTTACCTGCTATGATGTTCTTTATAAAATCGTCGTGTCGTACCAATCATTTTCCCTCTTCTATTTTCTATAATTTCCAACAGTTTCCTTTTCTCCCCCACTCTCCTCAGCACTTCATCGTTTGTAATTTTTTCCATCCAGCTAATTTTCTCCTTTCTGCGCCAACACCACATTTCGAAAATATTCTCTATCTCTTTGAGTCATGGTCCACGCTTCACACCCATACAACGCTATGCTCCATACAAAAGTTTTAATGAGTTTCGCTAAAGATGTATACCCCAGAAATACTACATTTTCCAATAAACGTGTACTGGATTTGACACCTAATAGTGCCCTCTTCATGAAAAGGAGTTATTACATGTATATGAAAATACTTAATGCCGCTTCAAAGGATATAAAATCTTTAATCTTTCAATCAGTTTAAAACACAGTTTCATCAATAGCTCAAAGGGTGAATGTTTTATAAATTACAAGAATTATTTGAAATGTAAAACTAATGTACATCACATTTGCGTGCTAAAATCTAGCAAAATATGTAATAAAGGACAACATACGTCACATGCATTAGGGCTACTAAACAAATAATACTTATTGTTATAGTAATTATAAAAGTAATTACGTACAAAAGGTTTTCTGTGTAACAAAACCGTTGTTCGACAGCTAGGAATGGCATCCCGCTCGCTCGCGCTCTTTGCAAGCCACGTGCTCTTTCGTTCCTAAGCTAAAATCCACAATTAGGCGAAGTAAACTGACAGATAAGATGTTGTCAGGAGTAGAACAAAATAAATAGTGACTGTACATATCGATAAAAACATATCGATAAGCATAACGTTGTACAACCAAACTTATCCCAATGTTGTAGTCTACGAACTATGGATAAATATAGGCATAAAGGCTCGTTTAGCGGCACAAAACAAGGTATTTACGTAGGTAAATACCTTGTTATTTGTTTGTAAGGTATTAAATAGGAATAAATCAAAGAATTTACAAATCACGTTATTTGCCAAATTCAGAGCATATTGGATTGAGAGAAACACTACTAATTTCGATTTTAGATGTTCTCGGCAAGCACCTAGGAGTAACCGATAAATTCGCCGTGAATCGACAAGGGTAGAAAGGCCTTAAATAATATCGATACGAACAGCACAGGCCATACTGTGGAAACATTTGTGCATTTTGACTTGTCAAACAACTTCGCCTAATGGTGGACAGAACTTAGATGAAGTGAAAAGAACTGGATATTTTGAAAAAAAAAAAAACTACCTAGATCACTACATCTACTGAGTGGCGTCCACGTACCGGAAGACGAGCTGTCGGTAGGCCTCCGACAAGGTGGAGTGATGACCTGGTGAAGGTCGCGGGAATCCGGTGGAAACGAACGGCACAGGACCGGTCTAAATGGCGAGCCTTGGGGGAGGCCTATGTTCAGCAGTGGACGTCTTTCGGCTGAAATGATGATGATGATGAGATCACTACATAGTATAAAACAAAGTCGCTTTCTCTGTCCCTATGTCCCTATATCTCTATGTATGCTTAAATCTTTAAAACTACGCAACGGTTTTTGATGCGGTTTTTTTTTAATAGATAGAGTGACTCAAGGGGAAGGTTTATATGTATAATACATGCATCAGCATTGCACCCGTGCGAAGCCGGGGCGGGTCGCTAGTGGTATTATATTTATCGCAGCATCTTAAACCCGTAAATCACGTAGCCCGTAGCACTAGGCGCGTTGCCGTTTAACGTCCTGCGACGTGACTTCTAAAGAAAATTAAATACGAAACCAAGTAGTCAGTCACGTTGCCGACGATATAACATATTGGGTTCTAATGAAAACGTGCTCTGATAAGGGTATTTGTTCGAGATACCTATGATGTTTGTTTTGCTACGATCGTCATCAGAGTACTGTGGTATATGTGGTATATACCGGGTGTACAATCCAAATGGGTCAGTATGGAGAAGTCGGAAACTATGAGAGATAGCGAGATCCGTTCTTAGGAACCATGACGTCGATTTTAGATTTAATAATAATTACATTCAAACTTTTTTATTAACTCTCATATATAACCGGGAATCGAACCTGGTCAAAATCAATGTGTATAAATTCTGCAAGTCGCAAGAAGCACAACACTAATGGAATCTTGTTTAAATAATTGAAAGAAAAACCCACCAATAAGATAATTATTTTATTTCAGTAAATGTTCAAAATGGTAGCCATTCTGTTGAATGCACATGCACAAACGCCCGCTGAACAAATGCGTTCTAATTTTAAATAAACGCTATTTGTAATGCATAATACCGATGCAGATAAGATATGCATAAGTAGTCTCTTCAGATAATTGATGATCGATTCATATTATTCACGACTTTTTGCAAATTAATAAAACTGTGGGCATTTTAGTCTAATTTACTGTCAGTTGTGTTTACACAAGATTTCATAGCCAAATGTGGTCCTTTTTACTTAACGCGGTTACAAAAATATTGACCAGGTTCGATTCCCGGTTATGTATGAGAGTTAATAAAAAAGTTTGAATGTAATTATTATTAAATCTAAAATCGACGTCATGGTTCCTAAGAACAGATCTCGCTATCTCTCATAGTTTCCGACTTCTCCATACTGACCCATTTGGATTGTACATCCGGTATATTAATACTGGGGTATGCTGCACGAGAGGTACGGATTTAGAGGTACTGGGAGGAGATCGTATCTAAAATATAACACTGGAAGCACATGTGGAACTAGTATATTTGTGTAACCTTTTTATTTTCTATTATTGTGTGTTACCCACCGTGCCGACACCTCCGGCTGTAATGCCGGCATTATGCTGAGTTGGGTCCATTTCGTGACACAACTGTTTTTGTATTCTGTCCCATTATTATGTACTTTTCTGTCATGAATAAATGTTTGAATCTTGAATCTATATTTCTTACTGTTACTGAAATATGCTTACGATAATCTCTTAAATGGTTTACAGAACATGTGATTCCGATGGTGTCGTGAAGACCAGTCCCTGGAAAACCAATTGTTTCCAGAAGAATACCCGTTTGACGCATTCTCGAATCATAGTTTAAATTCAATTTGTATAAGTTATAATTCTGGACCTACAGCCTCATACCGTAACAACCTCTACATTCTCCCTCCTGCTCGGGGTGAAGAATGTAGGCAAGGACCTGCCTAACCCTGTAAACCAACTAGATCTTGAAGCAAATGCCAAAAAAGAACAGGTAACAACACGGGTTGAGAACTGAACCAGCAAGCAGTTTGTTTCAAAAATTAGCCAAGACCAAACAAACATATCGAAAATAATTTAATATTATTCGCGCCTATCCGATGACAACGACGTAGGATGATTTTGCTGAGGCCCATAGGAGCCTCCTCGCCCTCTGCTGATGGAGTACAAGTGCCCATCTTTGCGAAGTGGTCTTCTTTTTTATTCAATCTGCCTGGCTTTCTTTGTTCTAGACTGCTTAGCTGGTCATCCTTCTCCCCTGGGTACCTACATTTACCTGTGGGGCTTATGGCGGTTTTCTCTAGCGAAACTGTAGTGGGATACTATCTGGATTTCCGAAAACTGGAGCCCGCGGGGTAATCACATAACATTTGTGCTACCGTTAGGTAGATTTTAATGACAAATTTTATTTTTCAGCTCATACATTCATACTTTAAAATTAACAGTAAAATCTAGCTATCGTTAGTACATAAAGTTATGTGATTCGCCGGGGTGATTACGTAAAGTTGTCAAATGAACGTAATGTTGATCCAAACCCGAGTTCTTTTTCTTCCATATATTCGCCCGTGCCGATTATTCATGTATGTGCGTAGGTCGACTAATGTTGACATGCGTCACATTTGCATCGAACACACCTAGAAACGCTAACGGCCTGGCCACGACTTCGCGCGACTAGCGGCAGGGGTGAGCGGTGAGCGACGCCATTTGTTTTCGCCGCTTGCCGCTCATCGCTGCCGCCGCCGCTAGTCGCGCGAAGTCGTGGCTGCCATAAGCTGTTAAAAGAGCCAGCGAATAATTAAAAAAAAAACATCGATATGTAATTTACGCTAAAAAATTATATAGTGGTGGTCGCGTTTAGTGGCCCTTGTAGTGATAGACCACCCACAGCGCCAGCTGATCAGCTGAGCTAAAATAATAAATGATTTTCTATTTTATAACTTCCGAGAACAGCGCCATTAACCTTGACATTCCAATACTGGATGGGAAATAATAACACTTTCCTTTGTTCACTATTGCGCAATACGCATTCCTTACATTCCAATCTTTCCTATAAAAGCAAATGTATTTTATCTAATAAATCAGTTCGTCAGTATCGTCTCGAGTTTCGACTTGTCATTTATAATTCCCTACGCCGCACACTTCATGGCGACCCTGCCAGTCGGGCTGCTCAAGGCAGCCTCAGCATAATCTCCTACTGCGAACCATCCGCATAGGGTCGTACTCTTCATGGCGACCCTTCCAGACGGGCTGCTCAAGCCAGCCGTGATATAATCACCTGGTATACTCCGCTGCAAGAATCACCGTATCCAGCCAGCTCCACTGCGCCAACCAGCCAGCCAACCAACCAGAATGGAGCCTCCAACAACGCCAGCACGAAGCAAGTAGACAGCAACACAGCTGCATTATACATCACAACAGCTGTTCATAATCATCTGCATCAATTTTGCCTACGCCATATGGAAGAAGATATAAATGCCTAAGAAGAAAAATCGAGCGACAAGCAGTAACGACGATGATGCGCAACACCAACAAAGCAGAGCATGGTATCTAGCAAGATCACCAACAGCGCGTCACCAGCACCAGGCCGACGCCGCCGCATCCCATCGAGCCCTCCCGCCCCGCAACAGCGACCAAAAAATGGCTACAGGTACAATTATAACACAACCGCGCTAATTGAACTTAATTTTTGTGACTCATAACTTTGCGTACCACCTACTTTCGTAGTTCATATGAACATTAAATATATAATAAGTGCAAGAAAATTATGGTCGAAATTATAAATTTATATGAGCAATTACAATCACTTCACGAGGACATAAGAAAACTAGGACCAAGACGCCGAAAAGAGGCTAATGGTCAGAAGAAACTCCAACAAGTGAAATTATTATACAATCAATACGAACAATATATAGAGCAATATAGTTCTAAGTTAGAAAAATCTGAAATTTCTGTACAGGACAGCGAGTTAATCCAGTCTTATTTAATAAAAATAGAGGAAATTTATACTAAAATCATAACAACATACGAGCGCGACACAATGACGTCAAACGACAGCTTTGACCTGAAAACGGCAGTAGCATTGCTACCAGCCATGGACGGTTCAGAGGCCGTCACTAATCAACTTATAGACGCCATAGAGTTATACTCTATGATGTTAAAAGATTCAGACGCAAAATTATTAATAAATTTCATTATTAAGACCCGATTAACTCAAAGTGCTAAACTTAGAATATCAGAAAAACATACCAGTGTAAGCGATTTAGTTAATGAGATGAAACTCCATCTGTTACCGACCAAATCGGCAACCGCGATACAAACTAAATTATTAACGGCAAAACAGGGAAATAAGTCGATCGAGCGATATGCACAAGAGATAGAGGATCTATTCGTAAACCTCACTGTAACGCAGGCCAATGGAAAACCAGAGGCATATAAAATATTACAACCATTAAATGAGAAAATGGCAATATCAAAATTCACCGAGGGTTTGCGAAATGACAAACTAAGTACCATAATAGCTTCGCGAGGGTACACCTCGCTGAAGGATGCCATACAGGGTGCAAAGGACCAAGAGGTGTCCATATCGTCTACACCCAATCCGGAACAACTTTTCACCTTCCGAAACAAAATAAATAATATACAAAGACCATATAGGACCTTTTACAATAAGGCCCCAGTGGGTAAATACCCACAACGTACACACCCCAGTGGTAGTCCGTCATACAAAATACCAAGTCGACCTACAGTGTACACGCAGAGAAAAAATTCTCGACCTACACGACCCGCGAATAACTATAACGCGCGAACATATAATAATTACCGGGGAAATCAATCTAACAGGCGACATCACGTAAATACGGCGATAGAAAACCAACAAGACAATAATAACTCGCCTTCGCCGTTACAATTTTTTCGTGACTAAAAACTATATCCTAACTTATAGTCATATGAATACAGTGCAATTTGCAATAAACGACACAGCGCACATATGGCTTATAGACACGGGTGCAAGCCTTAGCGCTATAACACATGACGCAGCAACGTCATCCCGCGCAACTATGACACCCAAGATGACTCACATCAATGGAGTCGGAGGAAAAATTACGTCACACAGTATAGTTAGTTTAAAAATACAGCACGAAAGTAACACATTTCAACATGAATTTCATGTATTCCCGAAATTACCAATACAAGTTGACGGAATAATCGGACAAGACTTTTTGATAAAATATAAATGTGTCATAAACTACGAAAACGGGACAATCACACTAAATGATAACAACGAATTAATTACAATACCATTAATTCTACACAATAATGATGACATTACCTTCAACTCAAATCAAATAAAGCTACCAGCTCGAAGTGAATCCATTATAAAATTGCCTACAAATTATACGGGGGATTGCGTCATACTGTCAAGTGAAATTGGAGAAGGAATTTTTATAGCCAATTCCATAACAAATACCAAACATGGAAAAATAACAGTTAAAATATTAAATACGCGTGACGAAATCATAACTTTACACAACCTAACACCGCAAATAAGACCATTACGTAATTATAAATGTTTTTCATTCGAAAAATGCAACAATAATGCAGACAGAGTAAAATTACTATTTTCACTTTTAAAATTCGACAATTTAAACGACGAAGAACAAAACTCAATTGCCAGTATTTGCGCAAAATATGCCGACATTTTTCAACTACCAGGCGATTCATTAAATACTACAAATTTATATGAACAAAAAATACGTTTAAAACCTAATGTATCACCCGTATATAGTAAACCTTACCGGTTACCACAATCACAAAAATCGGAAATAAATAAACAAATAAAACAAATGTTGGAAAATGACATCATAGAAGAGTCCCAGTCGGAATGGGCGAGTCCGTTACTCCTCGTTCCCAAAAAACCAGACTCAACCGGAGAAAAGAAATGGAGATTGGTAATAGATTACAGAAAAGTAAATGAAGTGATAGAAAACGATAAATTCCCTTTACCCAACATCACGGAAATTTTAGATTCATTAACCGGTGCTATGTATTTTACCACCTTGGACTTAAATCAAGGCTATTACCAAATAAAACTTGACCGACAAAGTAGAAAATACACGGCTTTCATTGCGGATAAACACTACCAAATGAAACGCCTACCAATGGGATTAAAAACAAGCCCAAATGCCTTCAGCAGAGCAATGACTATAGCTATGTCCGGACTAAATTATTTACAATGTATAGTTTATTTAGATGACATTATTGTCATGGGTCGAAATCTAGATCAACACAACAAAAACCTATTAGATGTTTTTAAAAGATTGCGAAAAGTAAATTTCAAATTAAATCCACAAAAATGTAACTTTATACAAAAGGAAATTTTGTATTTAGGACACGTAGTAACACCAGAAGGAATAAAACCAGATCCAAAAAAGATCTCAATAGTCCAAAATTACCCACTCCCGAAAAACGCTGACGAGGTCAGACGTTTTGTAGCATTTGTAAATTACTATCGAAAATTTATTCCAAATTTCTCAGAAATAACGCAACCATTAAATAATCTCTTAAAGAAAAATATAGACTTCAATTGGACAAAACAATGCGATACAGCATTTACGACTCTAAAAATAGCAATCACAACACCACCTGTCCTACAATATCCGGACTTCTCAAGTGACAATACGTTCACGATACACACAGACGCGTCGGGCGTAGCAATAGGATCGGTATTATCAAATAAAAATGGATTACCAGTGGCATACGCAAGCCGACCATTAAACAAGGCAGAGAAAAATTACCCAACGACGGAAAAAGAATTACTATCAATTGTATGGGCAGTCAAATATTTTCGACCATACTTATATGGACGTAGATTTAGAATTATAACAGACCATCGCCCATTAATTTATTTATTCAGCATGAATAATCCGTCCAGTAGGCTCACTAAGTTTCGATTGTGTTTAGAGGAATACGATTTCGTAGTACGAGCCCCAATGCAAATGAGTACGTCTGGTAGGAAAAAAATGTACTGAACTAACGTTAACCTAAAAATTCTGGGGGACGAAGGTGTTTGGAAGAATTAGCAATATAAAAACAGTATAAGTTATAAATCGTATTTTATTTATTCAATGAAAAAAAAACGAACTTTCCTTGGTAATAAAAAAAACATTGTTTCACCAATTGTACTAAAATGCAAAAAAGTTCGTCTTTAGTGTTACCGACGCAGATTAGAACGTCTACCACTTGGTGGCGTCTCCTTTTGCATCTAAAACGGCTTTAATTCTGAGCGGCATTGTATCTACCAGCTGTCGACACTCTTCCGGGGTTGTTTCATTCCAAACACAGGTAAGTTTCTCTTTAAGATCAGCTTTTGATCTGGACGGGTCCTTTCGCAACTTCTTCTTCATTTTCCACCACAACGTTTCTATGGGAGACAAGTCCGGGCTGCTGGATGGCCACGACATGGTAGGTATTTTTTTCTTTTTCAGCCACGCCATCGTTGCTTTAGCGGTATGGCATGAGGCACCATCTTGTTGAAAAGTATACGCATTTTTATACTTTAACTTACGTATAGACGGCAGCAAACTCTCTTGTAAGATGCTTTTGTATTTTTCGGCATTGA
This sequence comes from Epiblema foenella, assembly GCA_963556455.1. Classification (NCBI taxonomy): domain Eukaryota; kingdom Metazoa; phylum Arthropoda; class Insecta; order Lepidoptera; family Tortricidae; genus Epiblema; species Epiblema foenella. The sequence continues at coordinate 17,605,303 of OY747105.1, forward strand.
CGGTTCCATCTATAAATTGCAGACAGCCGACACCCTGTGCCGACATGCAGCCCCAAATCATTAAGGAAGCTGGAAACTTTACCTTACGCTTAAGACAATCTTTTTGAAATGCCTCTCCTTTTTCGCGAATGACTTTACTTCGTTCATCGCCTACTGTGACTTCAAATTTAGATTCGTCACTCCATATAATTTTACGCCACTGATCGACGGTCCAATTTCTGTACTTTTTGGCGAATTTCAACCTGTTAGTTTTCTGCCGTTGTGTAAGTAACGGTTTCTCTTTAGCAGTGTAAAAACCGTAGCCCATCCTCTTCATCACTCTCTTGCAAGTATCCACTGAAATGTTTTTTTTAATTGCGTCACGCCATAGTACCGTAAGTTCTCCAGCTCTTGCACGACGATTTTTCTTGATGATCTTCCTCAGAATCCTGTTTTCTGCTTTAGTAGTAATTCGTGGGCGGCCGGATTTCTTTAAACAAGAAATTTTGTCGTGTTTTCGATGATGCTCGATGATAGTTTGGATTGTAGACCTTGGCATAGAAAGGTCCTTGGCAATTTGGTACGTAGATTTGCCTTTATTGTTACTGGAGATTATAATTTTCCGCACTTCTTCAGTCACTGGCTTACCTCGTGCCATCTCGATAGAAAAACGATTTGGAGTAATAAAAAATTAGGCTGAATTTGCCCTTTTATATAGTGGTTTGTCATTTTACATGACAGAGAATATTCCGTATTCAATTTGAAAATAATATTTTATATTACGAACCCTGGTAAACAGGTTTTATTTTAAATAGACGACCTATTTTGCCTTAAATATGAAGCAGACGTAATTATTTGCGTGTGAGATGTAATATTTATAATTAAATTATTTTAAAATAAATAACGAGATGTACACTTTGTACAACTCAAAACTAAGCTAGCTTTAGTGACATTGCGTCTAGTGTATTCCATTAATCATCAAAGTCGATTCGGGTAGAAATACTAGTTTTTGAAAAAAAATACGCATGCAGAATTGCGACTAGACGAGCTATTTTGCATTGGGGCTCGTAGAATATTTAAAAGGTAAAGATAATGTAGCTGCAGACGCATTATCTAGGATCGAAATTACGAGCGACGAACTTAAAAATATGACAAAGCAAGTCATATCGGTAATGACTCGAGCACAAAGGAAACGCATGGGAGAGCAAAAACAAGCAAATAATTCTGGAAATAAGAATTCCAACTATGACGGGTTTGGCCAACCCAGAGTGGTGGAAATTCTTAAAAAGCCAAATAATTTGCCAGAATTAAGTTTCAATAAACGAGACTATGACAAAGTTATGAAACAAACAGACTGCATTACCAGTCAGAATAATATCATTATATACTCGCCATCCTTACTTACAATGTGTGTCGAACCTAGTACTCTATCGCGTACGAAACGAGCTTTCCTCGCGAGAGAATTAGGTATGCTTTGCAAGACACAACAAATAAAGGAAGTATGCATACTATGTAATCATGACACCGCATGTATTATTGAGGAGCTAGCTCAATGTATAAATAAATGTAAAACCGGGTCCGGACCCCGATTATGTATAATTAAAGGTGTCACAAAAGTAAGTGATAAGGATGACAGACGTGTCATATTAAACGACTTTCATTTATTACCCACTAGCGGTCACGCAGGCATTCGACGAATGACCAATAAAGTGAAGCGTTACTATTATTGGCCGGGAATGGATAACGACATTATAAAATTCGTAAAAGCATGTGATAAATGTCAAAAACAAAAATACCATAAATACGTAAAACAACCGCTATGTATTACCAGTACCGCGACAGCTTCGTTCGAAAAAGTTTTTTTAGATTTATGCGGACCCCTAACTAAAGACACGAATGGGTATTGCTATATACTTACGTTACAGTGCGAGCTCACAAAGTACGTAGAGGCATATCCACTTCTAAATAAGGAGACAGACACAGTCGCGAGAGCCTTAGTTGATAATTTTATTTTGCGATATGGAATTCCTAAAGAAATCGGAACAGACAGGGGAACTGAATTCATCTCATCAACTATGCGCGAAATTTGTAATATTTTAGGTATAAAACAATTGCAATCAACCGCTTACCACCATGAAAGCCTTGGTTCCATAGAAAATTCACATAAAGCACTAGGAGCATTTTTAAGGATACAAACAGATAACCAGGCTCATCAGTGGTCAGATTGGTTGCAATATTGGTGTTTTTCTTATAATACCACAGTGCATTCAGCAACTAAGTATACACCATTTGAATTAGTATTCGGTAAGTTATGTAATATTCCAAGTAATATTGTTAATCATGTAGACCCAATGTATAATTTTGAGTCATATCCAATAGAATTTAAGTATAGATTACAAAAATCCCAAGAGGATGCTAGAAATAATTTAATTAAGACAAAATTATCTAGGAAAATAAGTTACGATTTAAAAACAAATCCTATAAAGTATCGGATAGGAGATTTAATATTAATAAAAAAGGAAGATAGAAATAAAATGGACCCAGTGTATAAGGGACCTTACACGGTAATTCATGATCAAGGTACAAATGTAAAAATATTAGCACAAGGTCAGGAACACATTGTGCATAAAAATAGAACAAAACCTTACTACGAATAAATAAATCATAAAACTTAGCATCGTACAGTAATAAGAAACCTATAACAAATCCATCTGATCGCATACCACCATCCATATAAAGAACACGAAATGTAAACATTCGAAGTAGCATCAAGATACATAAAGAAACCATGTATACCATAGACTTAAGTTAATAAATTTATTTTAAGAAACCATGTAAACAATAGACATAAGTAATTTAAATTTAAGTAAGCCAAAAATAGTACATGTAATTACTATTTTTGTCTCAAAAAAAAACGGGAAAGCTGTAGTGATAGACCACCCACAGCGCCAGCTGATCAGCTGAGCTAAAATAATAAATGATTTTCTATTTTATAACTTCCGAGAACAGCGCCATTAACCTTGACATTCCAATACTGGATGGGAAATAATAACACTTTCCTTTGTTCACTATTGCGCAATACGCATTCCTTACATTCCAATCTTTCCTATAAAAGCAAATGTATTTTATCTAATAAATCAGTTCGTCAGTATCGTCTCGAGTTTCGACTTGTCATTTATAATTCCCTACGCCGCACACTTCACCCTTATGGCCAGGTGTGACATAAAAAAATGGTACAGAAACACGTTTAATTATTTTCGAATGGTTTGGTGAAGTCCAGTAAGAATAAGCGCGCTTATGACCTATACTTAAATAACCAAATAAATTTACTTATTATAATGAATTTGACTCACCGAATAAAATATATTTAATTATATCAGTGATATACTCTCAGCTGCTCTACCAACAAATTCGCTTCAATCATTTCATAATAAGAGGCTACCACGAAAATTAAAATAAATCACTGATTATAAATACACAAATGTTTTAATTGATTAATTTTTAAGTAAAAAATAATGGGACATACGTCAGTCCAAACGAATATGAACTTTATAATGTAACATTACAGTGTATATTTAAACAGCACAAAAATAATGCGGGCAGTAGGAGGCGAAAATTACATACCTACCAATTAAGAACCCAGTGCAACGAGTCTAATTATCAATTATAAAATTCCACGTTTCAGATAAATTAGCTCACGTTTTCGCTTGAATCCTGTTTTAATTGAGTTACAAGTAGATTTGTGCCGTACATAGAATACTGCTATTGACAATATTGTAAAAATCAAGGGTTTGCAATCTGTATATCCGTGATATCCGGATATCCGCCGAATTTTTATCCGGATCCTAAGGCTTTCAGGACATGACGGATCTTTAAAAAAATGATGAAGCATAGGACACTAAACTAAAGGAAAGCTTGATGTATCTATTTTTAAATGGTAAAATCTAAATGGAATATTTATTATTTAAGAGATATACAAAATAAAAAAGTTGAAATTATAACAATACAATATAATACAGATTTAAAGTAATAGATGACTTTATGTTTACGACATTGACTGTGAACGCCATTCGTCCTCTAGTTTCATCGCTATACATTATATACTAGGACGAATATAGTTTTGGGATCCTTCGATGTATGAAAAAACTATGTATACTCGTATGTGTTATTTTTAAATTCTAGTTGTTTCTCTGCTTATAATTATCTCGCTATGTTCTGAACTGATTTGATCTTTAATTGAAGTGTGCAATAAAGAGTATTTGCATTGTATTGTAAACTGGTGGTTACACTGAACTCCCAAGTACTTTCCAAATAAAGGCATTACCCACAAGAAACCTCAGACGTATCCATTATTACTTTTAGAATGGTAAACAGCGAGATCAACAAAGGGTGCGTTTAATACAATATTATTGCCGGTGGCAAACAAGCGTACGATCCACCTGATGGTAAGCGGCCTCCGCAGCCTATAGACGCCCGCAACTCCAAAGGAGTCACATGCGCGTTGCCGACCCTTTATAAGATTTGAGGATGCATTGCAAGCATGCATGCATGCTGTATGCATGGTTCGTACCACTATGTAATTAAATTCAAAGTCAATTCCAACACACGTCAAATTAATGACTACAATGAGGCGATTGTATTTAATAAAATGTTTCAGGAGTATCAAGGCTATTTAACAATACATATTCGATGAGTGAATGATTTTTATACAACTTAAACATCTAATATCATAGGTAATCTAAAAATACTTAGGTATTGGGTGTGTTTTATTTATGTAAATTCGTGAAAGTTCTTAGCAATCCTACTAAGGTTCAAAGCCTCCGTGAGCTGCGAAGTATTTACAGTTGACGACTAAGATATGACCTTATTAGAAAAGAATAAGTCTATTCTATCCAGTTTGCTTTATTCCACAAGATGCTAAACGTCCGCCAGACACTGTCAGTAATAATGTCAGTATTTTGTACTTATTTTACTCTCATTTCATGTAATAGGATAGGATGAGTAGCAGAATGGAAATAAAAAACCGGACAAGTACTAGTCAGATTCGCTCACCGAGGGTTCCGTACAATGTAGGTATTGATTACGTACTTTAAATGAAGACTATATATTTTTTAATTTAATTACAAATGTACAGTCTTTCTCTTATTAAGACTATATAACTTGCCAAATTTCATAGTTATAGGTCAATGGAAAGTAAATTTGGATACCCTTGAGAGTGTTGAAATATCTAGGGGCATGGCAGTGCCCCCGACAAGTCGAGTAAAACAAAGAGGCGCATCCGTACCATCCTTTTCTCGAAGCTATTCAGGCCATTTTCAACATCTGTAATTTAGAGCTAGAATACTGAATATTTGGTAACATATAGGGCATAATACGACTTAGATATGTTCTCAATAACATTCAATTTGAATTTGTAGTTTAAGAATTATTGCCCGTCACCTTAGTTTGTCACTGACACACGGAATGATTGACTGATCATCATAATTCTAAGATACTTCTAGGAAACCCACAAGCTCCAAATTTTAAGCATATATAGTTTTTAGCCTATAAAGTCATAAAAAACCTAAAACAAAACCAATTTTATTCACGTTACAGAGATATACAAACTGCATAAGTAAGTTTGTAATCCTATACAAATACATGCGATACAAAGTTATACTGTTGTAGCTCCTGAGGGGCTAGTACGAACTTCGAAACCGGAACTTCGTGTCCTGCCGTCCCTTTCACTCATATAGTAAATAACACAAGAGTCAAAGGGACGTCATGAAACGAAGTCCGTATTTCGAAGTTCGGAGTGTACTCCCTGTAGGGCCTGCATCTATGAATAGTTATTAGTTTTAGATGCATTCATAAATTTGTATTGACACATTTACCTAGAAAAAGAAGTGAAATGCCATAAAAACTTTCCATGTAAAAAATAGGCCAAGTCTCGAAACTCTTTCACAGTAAAAAGTTGTGAGATATTACGTAGACCCAAGTCAGACATTATTCGGAATCCTACAAAGTGAAAACATATCTGTGGTGCCATCTGTACTAAACCCGATTTCATTCAGTAACATAGACCTCACTTGTTAAATCATTAGCGCTCGATATGCTGGCGCGTTTAGCATGATCAAGAACCTAGTACATGACCGAAACATGTCGAGCGATATTCGACCTTAAACACGTGGTCACTCAGGTTTCATTTATTATTAATGATGATGTCTGAAACCGACTGGAGTTTTCTATATAAGATACTTGACACCATGGTTAATAGGGTATTCAAAATTTGACTATTCCATAAAACTAGTCCAAAAGAAACAAGACAAAAAATATGCCACATGGTGAAAAGCCTATCCAATTATCTCAAAAAATAACGAAGCTACAACCGTTTTAATGTTGCTGGTTAGCGAGGGAAAGCGCCACAGATCAGTGACGTCATTGACCACGAGCGCCATACTAAATGACTATATATATTTGTAATGAAATCATATAAAATATCCTACTTAATATTATACATACGAAAGTTAGGTCAACAGAAACAGCTGTCAATTTATAAACACTTTGAAGTAAGTATATGGCAATACTTTTACCTCAAATGTCGCGACACCGTATGAGGCCGACCGTCTGTGCTCGCTCCTGTATGCGAGCCCCGAAAAACAGCCGTTCGGTCCGACCTAATAGTTTTGGACCTTGCCTTTTTGCTATGGTGGCGGAATTTGATTCGCATACATTATGTTATTGTTTAGCTTAATAGATGTTTTTTTGTTTCTTTTATGTTGTTATTGCGTCTGTGTCGTCATTCGATAGTTTTAAGGCAGGACCCCACTGAAAACCAGCGTCGCGGCTTGCCGTGGCATTACGCTGAGTGGGGCCCTTTTTAGCGTCGTTTGTCTGTTTTTATTTCATTGTTAAATATTGTAATGTGTTGTTTAGACGTTAATAAATGTATTTTCTTTCTTTCTTTCTATGAACTGGGACTCACTCAATCCATCGAAATGCTCCGGCGACTTGGCGCCGCGACATGTCAAAAAACCTAAATCTACCGTGCCTGGCGAATCGTAAACAAGGCGTGTCTAACTCGAGCAATTCCTTATGGCTATAGAAGGCTTGCTCGACTAGCCAACTTTTCAATTTATTTTAAATATCGTCGTCGTCGAAGGTCTGACTATATTGGTAATCTTGTGGCGAGTTGGCTGTAAGCGTTACGAATAAATAAGGCCCTTGGAGTACGCCAGAGAAGGGTATTGTAAAATATATAAATACTTAAATAGGTAAATCCTTTGTTTGTCGTGGAGGATTGCCTTAATATTATCGTCAATTCATTCGTTATTATAATAAATTAGTGGTTTACTTTGTGAATTTTCGCTTGGCTGTCTGGTTATTTCTACGTCTAATATTGCGACAAACTATTGGATATTATTCAATACTAGATGCTGCCCCTGGCTTCGTACGCGTATAAATAGCCCACGTTCTATTCTGATGTCTAAACATTATACTGGAAACATAGCTTTGTTAAAATCCGTTCACTAGTTTTTTGGATTTATTCGTTACTAGCAGCGCCCTGCGGTGTTACCCGCGGATAAAAGGTAGCCTATGTCCTATTCTGATGTCTAAGCTACAATACTGGAAAGTTTTATAGAAACCCGTTCAGTAGTTTTTGAGATTAAGCGGAACGTACATCCATCCGCACAAACTTTCACGATTATAATATTATTAGGATGTTCATTTTTCTTTTCTAGTCGCCACTCTGGGAAGTTTTCAGGCGTTGCAATCCAGGACTTCGTGAGGAAAGCAAATGATCAACTAGTACTGGCTACAATGCTGTCATGCTTGAGGTTTGACGGAGAATCCATTATACTATTAACGAGTCCTATCTATACATATAATAAAGCTGTAGAGGGTAGAAAATCTGTACATTGAAGGTATTAGCAAAACAAATCCATTGAGGGGTCTTATACATATTGAGGTTCAAAAGTGGTAGACCACTTTCTTGGCTGACTGTACGTAACAACGTTTTTGCTCCGGTGCAGTCCATTACAAAACTTAAAATTAGGATGTCTTCCAGTACACCGCACCGTGACCGGAGCAGACAAGTCCGTGAGCCACCCAGCTTTGTTGTTCATACATTTGCCAATGAGAGCCGTGCGACGTCCGTGCACCGGCCGGCAAAAAGCGACAATCGCGTTGGAATCAGTGCCAATAATTAACGTTTTCGACGCCAACGACGCATATATCCACACCATCCGTTCAACGCCAACAACGGATATATCCCTCACGGTGTGCAGTGCGCTATTAGCCTACATGCATTTGTATAGGGTTCAACATCGCATTTGATATTCCAATGTTATGACAGCTTTTTGTTGACATAGCGCTAAAAAAGGTTAAAGTGCGACGTATGTGACTGTGAATTGTTTATATAATTAATATGTGTGAATTGAATTTAAATTTATTACTCTGACATTTTTGTGATAATTATTTGTATAGCGTTAATTTTTTTCTACTGTGAATTATGACTTGTAAAAATCTTTTTTACCAATAAATAATCTGAATCTGAATCTGAATCTGTGGCGAACACTTTATGAAGTCGGATCATTTGTTCCGGCGTTGGCATCGATATGTCCTGGACTCGGTAAAGTGTACCAGATCATTTTTAGGGTTCCGTAGTAAACAAGGAACCCTTATAATTTCGCCATGTCCGTCCGTCCGTCTCCCACTTTTCTCAGTAACCGTTAGTACTAGACAGCTGTAATTTGGCATGAGTATACATAACAATGACACCGACAAAACGGTAGAATAAAATCATTAAAAAAAATTTTTTTTAGGGTACCTCCCCTACATGTAAAGTGGTAGTGTAATTATTATTTTTTCTTCCAAACCCCATCGTGTGGGGTATCGTTGGATAGCTCTTTAAAAAATATTATAAGGTTTGTAAGAGCATAGTGTCGACCCCCCCTGCCAGATAAACGGTGGCTACTAGGCATGTGAAAAAAACATGGTAATAGTATATACGATGAATTTAAAAGGAAAACTATCACAGCTAAATAGACATTACCGTAAAGGGCAAAAACATGTATACAACACATCTCAAAAAAGTACATCATCAGCACTAAGATCAGTAAAAACCCTTCTACGGGTCCGTAATTCCGCATATGACCGCGCGGTGACGTGATGGACGGGCAACTACGGAACCCTACACTGTACGTGGCCCGACACGCACTTGGCCGGATTTTAATGTTGGACTTTTCGCAAATTTTTAATCCGCCAAATTGTGGTATGTCAGTAGCAAACATGGAAAATGAGTTAAAACATCAAGGATCAACGTAAGTGGGGATTCTCATCGTTAAAGTTAATTGATGTCCTTACCGACTCGAACCTTAAGTGAAAGTTAAGGAAATCAGAGTGCATTTTAATCATTTATAGTTTACTCTATGCGTGGTTCACTAAGTGTTAAAATAGTTAAAGTCAAAAATATTATTATTATTATCTTTATTTATTTTTTTACTTAAGTTAGGTTTTATAATAATTATATAAAAAGTAAAATATAAAACAATATTTACAAAATACAAAATCATTACAAAAACCTAACCTAGAGTGCCGCCGGCAGCGAGGCGGGGCCTAAGCTGCCGGTGGTTAGGGCGACAGAGAGAGGAACCTCCTGACTATCCGCGCCGTGTCCAGGAGTACCGCCTTCTGTATCTGACCCTTGACCCAACCATTATTATTATTATTTATTTCTGGTCTTAGGTTAGGTTTTACAATATTTTTATAAAAAGTAAAATATAATAATACACTTACAAAACACAAAAATATTATAAAATCCTAACCTAGTGTGCCGCCGGCAGCGAGACGGGGCCTCATACATCGAAATCCTAGAATTCAGTATTGCTATCTAATCTTCTACCACAAAGTGTTACATTATTATTATTGTTATTATTATTATTATAATCCGGACCCGTTAAAGATAAATTAAGAAAATGTTTTTCACAATGAAAACCAACCAGGTACATACATGTATATAGGCCGGGCCCAATAAAGCGATAGGAGTGCGCGGTTAGAGAGTAGCCTGGGGAAAATCCAGGGGAAACCTCCGACACGACCACGCGGGTGGTTTTAAACACTGAAATGCCATGCGCATTACAACTGTTGACGCCTCGTCACGCGTCCGCAGCTTTCCGAGGAAGTTTCCGTTATGTAGCAACTAAATGTTGGAACATGATCCCGCCGCCTATAAGAGACCTGAAATGTATTTACAGCTTTAAAATCAAACTTAAAAAGTACCTGTTTGAGCATCAGCAAAGCCAGGAAACTTGCCGATTGGACACAAGTTGTATTTAGGTAGGAAAAAGTTTTATTCGTGTATATGTACTCACCACTGGGGTATGTCTCATACGTATAGGCTTTGGTATGAAGTTATTGTTCTGTTTTTGTCTTCTGTCTAAGTATAGTAGTTATTTTATGTTGGTTTCCTTATCGTTTTTATGTTGGGTAAAATAGTAACCTCGATTTGTGTCATTTGTGCATAGAAGCACCATTTACAAAGTTATCCGGTACGTAATTTCTTCTGCATGTATGTGAGCATTATAATTATGATATTTTTATTTCAAATGCATTATAAATGTTTCACTTGTTTGTTAATTATTAGACATAATCAGTATATGACGCCATGTTCCAAATATTCATTTAGTTCCTTTAGTTACTGCCTGCCATTACAACTGTCATTGGCGCTAGTTTAGCTGGAACAGATAGCACAGGCTGCTGCGTTCATATATCACGGTTAAAAAAAAAAAAAGTCAAACTTTGTTTTTAAAATCCGTCTTCTTCTTCTTCATGTTAATCGTTCTTTATTTATTATTATTATTATTTTATGTTCGTACAGTTACACACCGTGATATCACTCGACGGTCCCATCGGAAGACCAGCGCTGGCGATTGCCCGCATTATGCTGAGATGGTACCGTTTCGAGATAACACAACTTTTTTGTTTATTTTTATATTCTATTTTTTGCTGTATTAATTGTTGTCTTTGTCTCGAATAAATATTTCTTATTTCTTATTTCTTATTTCTTATTTCTTATATGAAATACTCTAAGAGTTGGTTGAGCGGTTTCAACCGAATCTGACGTGAGAGTGGAATCGAGCTACTGGGAGTTTTATCGCTGGTAAACTAAACCTAGCCTAGCTGAGAAGGGTCCAGCAAGAAACTCAGCTAAGCCCGACCTGGGTCGGACGGACTCTACCCAGTATGTGGCGGCACCGGGACGAATAGGGACTATATGTGTCTGTGTTGTCGCGATCGTGTCTGAGTTAGACGGTGGAAAATACCTGTCTGTCTGTTACCGCTGAACCGATTTAGATGAAATTTAGTATGGAGATAGTTTGAGACCCTAGGAAGGACCACGATAGCTCTTTTTTTTATCCCGGATCATCTCTTCAAAATTTATAATGGGAGTGACTTTAAGAGTGTAAGTGTGAATCTAGCTTTAAGCCGTGCTGCGTTGAGTTTGCCCTTCCGCCTCGCAAATTTACTTAAGTTTTGAAAATTGAAGATGGTTCTGAGTTTGAACTCTGACTACGTTTAAAGTTATAGTAGGTAATTAATTGGCTGCTTGGAAGAAGGAAATCAGTAGTAGGTAGTACTCGGCTAAGGCTCCATCTTGGGGTTTACAAATATTGTTTTTACCACTATGCCTAATACGACAATGAGCGTGTATAAAATTGTGTTTTGGAAAACTGTTCCTTCAGTAGAAAATAGCCATTTGAAAAAGATATTCTGAATGTACAACTTTTTATAAATGTCTCTTACAACTCATACATTGAAATCCTAGAATTCAGTATTGCTATCTAATCTTCTACCACAAAGTGTTACATTAAGGGCAAGAAAGTGGTCTAACACTTTTCAATCCTATTATTTGTATTAGTAGTCTGGGATAGATGACCGCTTTGAATGGTTACTAACTGAGCGTTCCCGTGCTTTGGAAGGCACATTACACCGATTATTCCGGCTGCTGTCTATGACAGCAGTCGTTAAGCCAAGTTAGAGGCCTCCGGGCGGCTTGAAAACTTCTAACAGTCAAGTTGCCCACTCACTTGGCGATGGGGGTCGAAGTTGCACCACGTCCGTAGGGAGTACCCACCGTTACCCTACATGTGACCCCTGGGTGATGCTAAATGGTGCAACAAAAGCTGGCAACAAAATTGCCATACGATAAAGTAAAATACAACTAAAGCCGAAACTCGCGTGCTGGGGGGAGCTTGTGCATCGTGATTGAAGTCATTATAGAGTTATTTAAGTTGTTAGTATCCGGGTGCGAGACTACCAATCAAGGCTTAAATGAAGCTAATTGCTTAAATGATTACGGGCAAGAAACACGAATCCCTATATAATTGATACTATATAGTGATTAGTGAGTTTACCTGATGTAGATGTACAATTTCATTGAACTTACTTTACAAGGCAGATGAAAGAAATAAATAATAGAGAAATATAATTGCTGTGAATGATTTTAATTAAGCTCATATAAGTCTGATCGATATTTTGGTTTTCGAGGGCGGCTACTATTGCAGAATGAGTGTGAGGCTATCAGAAGCTTTGGTATAGTCGACGACTTATAATTATAAGGAACAAAAACATTAGTAATATATCGAATCCGAGTGATCTATGTTAATGTTATTAGCAAAACACTCCGCCACACTGGGCGTTTGAGTTCCACAGTTCCCCCTCGCATGACACTTGCAGGCAAGAATCTTGAACTTGGCATGTAAATAAAAATTATTCCTAAATTGTGTTCCTATTTCATTTGTTTTATTCATATTTGAAATGGACATTAATTATTAAGTAAATGACGATTCTTAGTGGGAGATACCTATATTTAAATTTTATTTTCTTTTTGATTACTGTTTATTTGTTGACATTGTGTTATTTTTATTATTTTGACGATCATGATAATTATTATTATAATTTTGACATGTATGCAATAATATATTTTTTATCACGAAATAAACAATCTAATCTAATCTATATTAACATCTTTGATTACTTTATCTTTTTGTGCTTGAGGAGGGGTGTTGTCTTTGGCTTTTGATGGTTTTTGTATTTCCTTCAATATATATGTCTATCAATTCTGTAAGCTAACATCAATGTTTTTTTTTTAACCTGACTGTGGCTTTATAGGCCCAATAAAGTGATAGGAGTGCGCGGTTGGAGAGTAGCCTGGGGAAAATCCAGTGGAAAACCTCCGATACGACCACGTGTGGTTTGGAATACTGGAATACTCTAGGAGTTTGCGCTCGAGTGAGATTGGTTGAGCGGTTTCAACCGAATCTGAGGTGTGAGTGGAATCGAGCTAAGAGCTTACGATCACATTATTTTAGCCATAAGTTCTGTCTCAAGCATTAAGATAGGAAATATAGGGAATATATAAGGTTTATCTTAGTTTACCAGAATTTCTTTTAAAATATTTTCAGTTGTATTAATATTCACTAGCTATATATTTTTTGCTTGCCAAGCGTGGCGACTATGGCAAATCCCCCCCATTAATTGGGGGAGGCCTATGTTCAGCAGTGGACGTTTTCCGGCTGAAATGATGATGATGATGATGATGATGATATATTTTTTACCTTACTTTCATACCGAAGCGAGGAGGAGTGTTACGAGGAACTTTGACCTTACGACGTCAGAACCGAATTTTTTTTCCAGAAGAAGGTGGTATGGCCATTGAATATACTGTCAAGTAAAGATATTGCAATTAAAAATATGGCAGATAATGTTTATGACATTTGTATCATTCTGGCATTAAATATGGAATGTAAAATATGGCAAACGAAGTTATATTATGGTATGAAATTATGGCAAAATAATACAAACCTCCTGCAATTATATATACGTATACATGATTCGAAAGCTTATTTTGTTCCGTTTCGAATATAACAGAGTAACCTATTATAAATTAATGTCTTTATTTAAAGCAATTCCTAGTACCTATAACGCCGTTGTCAAAGAAACACGACACAATTTCTGAAAATAAGACTTTACTAAATGTTTGTACATCTGTGTTTCAGTAGAGCTAGAAATGTAACATATATTTTCTGAAAGCTCTAATTCAGAGTATGTTTAGAAACTAACATTTAATTGTCCAAAAGGTTTCTGCTCCTAGCTACTCCTCTCAAGAAACTTTCTTCACTAAACCGCTTTAATTTCAAATGATAGGCAAAGCAACAAATTAACAAGGTATTACCGTTAATCTCGACTTGAGTAATATTATTTAGCTACGAGTATATGTCAAAATGAAGATAGTAAGTCTGACTAAAGCCTGATGTAACTGTGGACTGTCTTAAGACCTATTAAAAATGAGGACATATACCGATATTGAGAAAATATCTCGCTTGTTTTTGACGCTTTGGTATTAGGTATGGCCCAAAATTTCGAAGGTTAGGAGGAAATGTATTTTTAATCAAATGTTATTTTAATCTGATTAGTATATTCAGTATTAAATATACTTTCAAACTGTGAATAGTAATAAGAAAAAGAAAAGACTGTGTTAATCCTATATGTTCGTAACACTTATGGCTAGACTAAGTAGGGTAGACCGGGGACAATTTAAACGATTTATGTTTTTTTTCTTTTTATATTTTAGAAAGATATGCCCATAAATTATTAAAGACTATTTCATTTAGTTCTTTAATAAAATTTCCTTTGAAAGTTCTCTCGTCCATGGTTATAAAATAATAGGGAATTTAATAGAATGTGGAAGAGCAGTTCAATTGACCCCATATGAGTGTCAATTGACACTACGTGTGGTCATTTGAAACACTTTAATATATTCGGAAAAACAAAATAACTTTTTTTAGTTTTAATCTGTATAAATGACTATCATCACGGTCACGGGTGTTCATTATATCAGCAAAAGTTCGCAAAGATACTAACATTTCACAATTCGTCTGAATATCTATATTAAAGAAACGCATGTAAAAGAAAAATTTACGACTTCTAGACTTCTTGGTTGAGGTTACCTTACACATATAGCTTACTCAAAATACTTTAATTGTGTAAAAAAAGCATAATTTTGTTTCATACAAAAATGCTTGTTTCAGTTATAACAATGTTTCAATCATAAACAACCAGAACATAAAATATTGGCAGTCGCATATATTAGAGGTTTACTTCCAATAATAACGTGTTTCAATTATCCCCGGTCTACCCTACATGTGGAGCTAGTTCGATTTGTGTAAAATTGACCTCTAATATTTGTTTATCCATATTTCAGAATAATCAACATCGTCTTGAGTAGTGTTTATATTTTTACTAAATTCATTTGCTACCATCTAATATTGTCTGGTCCTAAGTACTAAGGAAACGCGGTTATTTACCCGGTATTCTCTCCTACTATGTGAACCCTTTTTCCAGTAATGGGAATTCGACGTAATAATGCGCCCTAACCGTACTTGTACTGTATAACTGTACAGTCGATTTACCAAAGGTCCAAAAATGGCAATGCAACTTAAAGCATTTAAAAATAGAGTATAGTGTTTAGGTTAGGGGTTGCATTTCACCAAACCGTCTTATTTATAAGCGGATAATACCATAAAATCAAATTGTAGAGAAAGTTTGACAAGTTACTATGGGATGTATAAACTCACGCCTGTATTCCCAAAAGGGGTAGGCAGAGCACATGAAATTCGATCCCAGTTAGCAATTGTAGGTTTAAAAATGGAGAAACTGTAATAAGGTAGTGATAGGTTGCTAATCCATCGCCCATAATACATTATGGTTCCCATAGTTGGCTCTTATAACACCCACGAGACCGGGGAAGTGCTGTTTTAACTCGGCACACCAGTGCTATTTTGATTGGTCTGTAAATCGTAAAGTACATCTTCTCTAAATATATAAACGAAGAAGTCCTGATCTACCATCAACGCACAGCCTAAACTACTGGAACTAGAAACTTTAAATTTGTTCCAGAGCTTACTTTTATGACGTATGCAAGGGATAAGGAACGATTTTTCGAAATCCATCCCCTAAGAGGGTAAAACAAGGGTTGAAAGTTTGTATGGGAAACGTAATTTTTTTGGACTTAGAAACTTGAAATTTCGTATATAGACTCTCTGTTAAACTAAACAAAACCAAATTCAGAGATTTTCAAAATTCACCCCTAAAGGGGTGAAAAAGAGGTTCTAAGTTCGTACGGGGAGCAAATCTTTTTTGAAGTTAGAGATTTGAAACTTCGTAAATAGACTCAATGTTTAAATACAACAAAACGTATTTCTGCGTTTTTGAAATTGCTCCCCTAAAGGGGTGAAAAGGGGGTTCCACGTTTGTACGGGGAGAAAATCTTTTTTGAAGTGAGAGGTTTAAAACTTCGTATACAGACTCTCTGTTTAAATACAACAAAAAATATTTCAGGGTTTTTTAAAATTGCTCCTCTAAAGGGGTGTAAAGGGGGTTCCAAGTTTGTACTGGGAGCAACTCGTTTTTTATGTGAGAGATATAAACTTCGTATATAGACTCTCTGTTTAAATACAATAAAACGCATTTCAGGGTTTTTTGAAATTGCTACCCTAAATGGTGAAAAAGGGGTTCCGTGTTTGTACGGGGAGCATATCTGTTTTGAAGAGCGAGATTTAAAACTTCGTATAGGGACTCTATGTTTAAATACAACAAAACTTGTTTCAGCGTTTTTCTAAATTGTTCTCCTAATGGGGTAAAAAGGGGGTTCCAAGTTTGTGCGGGGAGCAAATCTTTACTTTTTAGTAAAAATCGATATGGGTGTCATTTTCGAGGTTCCTCGGGGTGCCGATTACGAAAATGACATCCATTTTCAAATCCAAGACGGCGAACATTTATTCTTCTTAAAAATCGATATGGGTGTCATTTTTGTGGTTCCTCGGGGTGCCGATTACGCAGATGAGATCCATTTTCACAAAAGATTAATAGCATCAGACAACTGACAGAAACAAATAAACCTCATTTGTATCTTTATTACCATCTAAAATCTACGCGTCTAGTTATCGTATAAGCGTTGTACCTACATGACGCGTGTGGTGTGTTTTAGACGTTTAAACTGAATAGGTGGCAAAAAAACGGTAATTATAAATAGTAGAAGTATTTATTATACTAGTAGATTCTATTGTGATGATATTTGAAAATGTTTATATAGCAAAGCCAAGCATCGAAGTCATAATAATCCTACCCTTATCGAAGTATCGTAAAATGAAAGTATAAGTATAATCTGCCGCAATTCGAGGATCACCTCTCGTATTATTATCTTCCGGAATATTGTCGCATTTAATATTTGGTCGGGTATTACGTTGTTCTCCGAAAGAGCCCGCCCTCATCACACTAAAACTGATAATCATACTTGATACTGATATGAGGACTGGGTGTTTGTACAGCTCTAAGCTGTGTTCTGGTGAATTAGTTTAATCATGGTTTAATCTCAGAGAATATCTCGGACGTTTACTCGTGTTATTACATTTAGTATGAGGTATTCCAAAAATGTTTCAATTTGTAATAGTATAGACTCCATTGGAAGTTACACTTAAATATTTCCTTAGGCATGTTCTACTATCTCTACCGATTCGTATAGGTATTTTCCACAACGGACGTGAGCGATTGTTTCAGATATAAGCTAAAATAAACCGTTTTATGAGCTGAATATTCCACAAGTACTTAACACCATATTGAGATTAGTTGATTAATGGCTGATATAAATCAGTTTTATTCGCTAAAACTAAATACCGGAAATATTTTCTCGCGAAGTTTAACTCGGTTATGACATTTCTTTATTTTAAAAATTTGAAACCTGTTTTAGAAATCTATTTCTTGCCAACAATCTTACCAAAAAAATGAAAATACTTACAGATGTTCTATAAAATGTCGTATAATGTAAATATTTGGTGCATTTTCTTAAATTATACTATTCATTAAATCTGATCTGTTTACATAACAAGTACAGTTTCTAGACTTCGTTATGTAATCTATGTCTACTCACCACACCGCGTGACCAGGGTCACAATACGGCTTTCCGGGGAATATTCCCCGGTAGGTCGGGTTTTTAAGGATATTTATGTTAACTGTACGTCATTACCCGTTGAAAAGGGCTCATCAATCGGCATCGGGCCACATGCCCAATATACAAATATGATATAATACATACACGGGGTTCTTTTTAGATATGTTTAATTTAATTTTAGGTTAGTTTTAGGTATTTAGTAATTTTGTCATTTTATTTTCTATTTATTTAAGTACCCTAATGTTTAGAAGACTAGAATAGAATACATTTTTATTTTGCAACAACAGCGTAATAAATTACATTATAAAAGGCTTAAATCTAAAATATATACAGTGTTGTCACAAAAAAGGAGTCCACTCAGCATATGTCGAGGCACAGGATGCAACGATGCTGATTATTAGTGGATCCCATGAACAAAAATTAAGAGATCTGTTGTGACATTATTGATAACATAAAAAGATAAATACATCCAATTGCATTGTGCCACAGCGGAAACCAATACAAAAATAACATCTCAATGTAAACTCAAACAGACACAGATACAAGACGCCGACTGCTAGGTTGATATTGTTTACAAACTACAATATGTGTTACTTATTGCAATCATGATAAATACAGTAGATATTAGATAGTCATATATATAGCATATAGTAATTATAGTAACAGCATTTTAGGTTTATTGGTTAAAAAAATGTGACTATCCCACACTTTTAAGGCTGGAACCCGGTACTCGTGTCAGGAGACCTCGCTCTTCCAAAACAAGAGAGAAGGTACAACTAATAAACGGAACGGATTATATGACATTTTATTATATGAAATATTAGTTCGTATTTAGGTAGCAAATAGTATTATGTATTGTAGGTATATATAAATAATCAGTTAAATTAAGTCGTCATGGTCATTATTCTGTATAAATGTCGTAGTAGTCTTTAATACACATTCTCTTTTTACAGTATTCTACTTTTTTCGAACTTAATACAGCTCTAATTACTTTTTTGTAAGATACTTAACATACAAGTTTTATATCTAACATGATGGATCTAGACCGTATGTAATACCAAGATTTGAAAGATGAAAATACGTACATACTTGTAGTTTAAATTGATTTTTTCAATGTTAATGTTATTATCGGATATAAGGAACAAAAACTTTTTATTTTAACTACATCCTGTTTGATGAACGTTTTTTAGAAAAAGGGTAGTATCGTTTGAATATCCTGTGTAATATTTTACATATTTGGCTGAGACTGTACATATATTTGGGTATATCTATCACAGGCATCACAGCGGCTCGCCGCAAAGCCCCGGTGCGATGGCCTCTTATTTCCGGGCAGTTTGGCACGCCGGGTAAGCAAAACTTTCAAACACAAAAAGTACTTACCAGAAGGGTAGTTTTATGACTTTATTTCAAGTTGAACAGTATTTTGTGAGGCATTTTGGCAGCATGACTTTTCCGATTTCAAAAAGCCTTGTACTGCAGTACAGGTCCAAATCGTGCGAGACTCTTGGCGGTCGAAACCCGGGAAACAGTTTAGGTACTGGCTACATGCCTATCCCTCGCCAAATACCGGTACTTTTCTGGATCCGACCTCCCTTAGCCTGGCGGCTGGGTTGCGACTCGGGGTCGCATTAAGTACCTACCCCACACATTTGCTCTTGTGGCACAGACGTGGACCGACTGGGGTACCATGGAATAATGTTGTCAAAAAAGTGCAGGCCCTTTTTCAAGATATGCGTCGCTAAATGACATAAACCTCAGGTCTCTTGCCACCCTTAACGTGCCTGCTCTTGTTGAGCCGACTGGCATTGTCCGGGATGATGATAAGAGACCTGATGGGGTGTCTTTAGTTCCTTGTTGGTGTGGGATGCTACCTGTGTAAACACACTGGCACCGGCCTACCTCCAACAAACTACAGTAAAAGCGAGTGCAGCGGCGGAAAATGCCGAAATATTAAAGTATAATGAATATAGGGGCCTCGGCAGAGAGTACAATTTTGTACCTTTTGGTGTCGAAACTCTTGGTCCATGGGGTCCCAGCGCGCAGAAGTTATTTACTGAAATTGCGAAGCGTTTGGTTGACGTAACTGGTGACCCGAAGAGCTGGCGACTTCCTCGCACAACGTATCAGCATTGAGGAAATCCCGCCAGCATCCTCGGTACAATGTCCCAATGGCCGGTTTTAGATATCTTAGATTACCACTTGCAAATCAATAAATGTGATAATCCATACTGAAAGGAACCTTATGGCGGCCGGCACTTACGCCTTTATTTCCGCTGTTCCAATACAATAGTGAATAGGTGTAACGTAAGCGCCTGCCGCCATAAGGTCCCTTTCGATGTGGATTATCACAAATGTTGAAAAAGCCTGCTGAATCCGATTTGAATGTTGTCAAGCCGAATTTTGGCTCCTTTGCTCAAAATTCAAGATGGCGGACGACAATGTGGCGAAAATGCCTAAAAAAATCCACATTGCAACTCGAATTTGGTCGTGTGAGGTGTGTAGAATGGACTTTGGGTGTCGCTGAACTCAATTTTATTAACCAGAAGTCGTTTCGTGTATCGGAAGTGGATGCAAACAAGATGGTGAGCAAAATCGGGCCTTAAGTTTAAAAAAACTGTATTATAACTCGAGTTTGGTCGAGTAGGGTGTCCTAGAATGGGTTTTGGGGGTTGCTAAACTCAATTTTGTTAACCAGAAGTTGGTCCAAATGTTTTTAAGGCCCTACTTTGTGTGTGAAAAACTTTTCTAACCTATGTCATCGAGTCGGGTATCGTTGTTTAGGATTCGTTGATTAGTACAGTACTGTAATTTTTATTTTAAAAATATAGGAAAAGAAAGTAATAGAAGCCACCAGAGTCAGGTTTTTTTACAAAGTTTTGTTCCGAAGAATTTTCTAACTTCCCATTGAACTGTGAACTTAAAATTTGATGATAATGTTTATTAATACGTATACTTTACCAACGAATACTAGTATATAGATACATCACAATAATTTTTGAATATTACTTATTTTTCCTATTAAAACCAACTTAATTTTGCGGTTGGTTCGGAACCCCAAAAGTTTACGTCCACGTTGCCAAAATGGCTCACAAGATGCCGTTGACATCGAAAAGGAGAGCGATTTCCGTCTGTGTCTCTCTGTCTGTCTGTCCGTCTGCGACTTAGCTCAGTACTTAACCGTTCGTACTAGAAATTTGTAATTTAGGCAGGGTATACATATTAAACATTCTTTTTTTGTAATGGTTATGTAGGTATGGTTACATCAAATTTAATATTTTTTCGTAATTTTACCTCATTTTTATGTACCGGTTCATAGAATACACCTTCCTAGTAAATTTTATGATTGTAGTGCTTATAGTCTCCGAGTAAATCGGCCGACATACCGACGGACGGACGGACGAAAAGACCTGAAGAAACTATAAGGGTTGCGTTTTCGCCATTTTGGCTACCAATTTAACGTTCAGAAGATAATGACCATTCGGTAATTGGCTATTGGTCCATGATTACGATAAGCATTAAGCTTACTGTATCCTTGCGAATCCGATCCGAATTATCTTATCGCTAGCTCCAGACTATTCATTCAAGGCCAGTAAACAAAAGGCTAAGTAACTTCATGTTGCTTGCAGTCACGATAATGTCTTTTCGGTCACTCTTCCTCTCTCACCTCTAAATTAACGCACTTTCTTGCATAAAAAACTAGAGCTAATATTTTACACAGATCAAGGAAAAATAGCAGAACAAGCTCAACATACAGTCAAAGTATTTAAAAATGAGATTTCAATCAATGTTTTTTTTGAGTATCTATATTTTATTTTGTGAGTTACCAGGAAAACAACACACCCACCCCCACATTTTACTATCATTCTTATGTCAACAGAACCGTAAAAAGTGCTATCGAGAAAAATCGGCGTTATAAACCTGCTGAGTATTCATGCTCGAAAGACCTTGAGTCTGCTCTTATTGCGTTCGTTTTCAATCAAGGATTTCGGTGAACTGAAAGTAGGGTGAACGAAAGTCAAAGTTCTTTATTCTTGAATTTCGGCATATTATATACATGCACGACCATTGTAACTTAGTTGGTAGTGACCGAGCCTACAAAGCTGGAGGTCCCGGGTTAGATTCCTGGTCAGGGCATTTATTTGTATGTTGAACACGAATATTTGGTCCTGAGTCTTGGATGTTTTCTATGTTTTCGTCATTTAAGTATCTATTTATCTATAGTAGATATTATAGATAAATAGATACTGAAGGTATATCGTCACCTAGTACAGCTTTGCTTAGTTTGGGAGTAGGTTGAATTGCGTAAGACTTTCCACAAATATTTATTTTTACTTATTTATTTATTTTAATACGGGCTTATATAGTCACTTCAATTATATATAATTAAGTAAGCAATCAAATATTGTAATAATTATCACCTTTCCCACCATCTTCTTACTCCGCCTCTCATGATTATTGAAACAAATATATACCGCACTGGCCGAGTCCATTATAACGCAGGTACTGGTCTATTATTCACAAACCGACTCGACCTCACCTGTCACCTCATCTCTCACTCGTTTGTATAAGGAAACTGTCAAAAAGTGCCAAACGAAGAGACAGGGTGAGGACGGTGCTTAATGAATCGCATAGTTGCATCACTATATGTGGAGGTCCAACAGATCTTCGAAAACAATAAAGTTTTGTTAAACCAAGTCGGTTATTTTAGTCAGTACCTAGCGAACGACTTGCATAGGCATTACTTAATTTTTTTAATACATGTATGAATTGGACCACACAACATATACATAATAAATAAAAGCCATCGCCGTCGTCGTGTCGCTTGTCGACCCAGCGCTCCAGATGCGGCGGTATCGTGCCTACCGTTAAAAGGCGGAATTCCGCTGATCTCAGCTCCTCCTTCCACTGGTGCAGTGATTCGCCTAATGCCAAAGCTCGGGCGCGCCCCATTTCGTCAAAATCAGGAAACTCTCCTCTCGTTCTTTTCCCAGCCTTGTACTGGTGGACCCTAGCAAGCACCCTCGCTGCCAGGTCCTAAGGTCAGCAGCCAATGTCGTTGCCGCCGCAGAGGACACCGTGCGGTAGCCCCGGATAGCTCAAGGAGATCTGTCTGCGACCGACGGAGTAAGGCTAAGAGCGAGGTCTTCTGACGCAAGGGTAGTTATTATCCATACTTACTAGAACGTCCCAGTCATATCAGCGGGGCTAGCACAACTGCCGCTGCGACGCGACGCGAGTAGAGAAAAATCTACGCTCCTCTTTCTATTACGCACAGTTTGAGCGAGACAGGAATCACCGAGTCGCGCGAGATACGACTTGGCAGCAAGTTGTGCTAGCCTACCATATTTATGAACACAATGATTGTGACCAATAAACCATTTTTCATTTTCATACCTACAATCGCTAGAAGCCACTTCAACTGAAGATTACATTTCATGTACTCTGTCTACCTCATGCTACTTCAACTGAGCTTATATATGTAGATATTACCTTTCATATTAAGATGAAAGCGAAAAGCTAACAAAAATGTTTTCAATTATGTGAAAACATTTTTGTTAGCTTTACGCTTTGCATGACGACTGAATTTTGTCGTAAATCGTGTATAACCGTGTCCTGGCTTTCAGTTTACTCTCAGCCGTTTACAGACTCGGTCGCACTTTCACGCGAAAAAGTTTACGAACACTGTGATTAGTTTCTGAGAAAAAAGTGAGTGTTTCCAAATGTGTTGTTTATGTGAGTGATTGTTGTGAAGTCAAAAGTTTGGAGTTTAACAAAATTCCAATTAAAAGTTTTAATTGTGGGGGAATGTGGCATGACAATTTGGGTTGTGATAAAATCGTGTTTTATTGTGTTTATAAAGAAATTAAAAATTACGGGGCTAGCTAATTAGGTTCCTTCTACATAATCCCAGTAATGGAAGGACATAAGCTTTGTAGTTTTTAAAGATTTTAAGAAAGTAAGTATTTTCCATGTCTAAGATTAGACTACAAGACTACCTAAACTTGTACGTAAAGCAAAAATACCTTCCACTACTGCAGTATTTGAAACACGGTTTTGTTCTAAAAGATGTATAAGTACACTTTAAAATTATGTATTGTTGTTATAATCAGATACTTTGTTCTGTGACGAAAGTAATATGTAATAACTAACCAAACAGAAATCATTTCCATACTAGACCGAAATAATAAACAAGATAAGGAGATGGGAAACACCAATTTTTAAGACAGTCGGTGGAGAAAGTTCATTTTTCGTTTTGTGTGACTTGGGCTGCGATGCCAGTTATCATTAATGACTGAAGGGGATATCCCTATGATCTTCTAGCCGTCCATCATACCCGTCCACCATAGTCTTATTTTGAGATATCGACGTCAGTTTTTAAAGTTCCGTATACCCAATGGGTAAAACGGGACCCGGACGGACCGACAGAGGAGTCTTAGTAATTGACTTCGCTGACCGTCCGTCCGTCCGTCCCTCTATCCGTCTGTCTGTCTGTTTGTCTGCCAGTCTGTCTGTCAGTCTGTCACCATGCGGTATCTCATGAACCGTGATAGTAAGACAGTAGAAATTTTCACAGATGATTGATTTCTGTTGCTGCTATAACAAAAAATACTAAAGAACAGAATAAACTAAATATTTAAGGGTGCTCCCATACAACAAATATGTTGTTATAAAATAGTTATCATTAAAAAAATGTGCTTGTTGTTGTAGGATTGGATGTTGTCCACAAGTAATGTTATATTATAGAACACGAGGATTCCTCGGGATTTAATATTTTTATGTCTAGTTAATTACGTAATATATGTACTTATACGTCATAACAGTTGATCCAGTATTTGCCGAGATTTCAGTGATTTACGATGAAATCAATTTGGAGCGAAAACATCCTTACGCTAGTCGTGGAAATACGGCAATTTGTGAATATTCAATGCCCTGAAGGTGCTAAAGATTCATTCGGTGATGGATCTGTAGCTACGAGTATTAAGTATTGTACCATTTAAGTCAGCATACCTTTCCCTAACCATTATCGTGTTTCATAATCATAATGTTTATTGCAACCACGGTACTTGACAGATCTTATAAGAACAAAATAGTCTCACATGGGCCTTACCAGAGCTCATGTGAGACTATTTTTGTTTTAGTTCATTATTCTATTTTTTTTGCAACTTTCTCGCCTAGAACTAAGGGCCTTACGCTCAGCATAGTAGACTACTCGTAAGTAAGAGAGCGTTCGTGGCCCAGCTGCACCCGCTTACTTTTTATATCTTGCCAATATAAGGGCTAATAACGTCTGGTTTCCCCTTGGGTTGGAAAGGTAATTATTGAGCAGATGGGTCATTGTCAGTTGTAAAAACAAAAGTTGTCCACCGGTGGTCAATAGTTAACGGCTTATGTGTATGTAAGTTATGTTTTTATTACATGGATTTATAGTTACGGAAACACAGTTTATGTGGGTTACTAGACCAATCCAAAATTAAGCTTTGTGGCCCTTAAATTTTAATATGTCCACCGAAAAGACTTGAACCTAAATCTGATAATAACCCAGATGTATGACACTGTTTGACATTTGGATGATAATTAACATCTCAATAATTGTAATAATTAAAGATTTGCATGTCACTGTGTGACAAGGTAGCATAGCTGCAAATGAAAATTATACATATCTTAAGCAAATAAATGACTAATGACTCGTATTGAAATACAAGAGTCTACGCCAAATTTTAGGATTAGGTAGCCGACCTCGGGCATCCTTCAGGATGCAACTGTACTGGGATAACGCTATCTTTATTGAATGTAACCAAAGACCTAATCCCAAATTAGTCGTGACGAACGATCGTGGAAAGTTAGGCACGTGTCCCTTTTCCCACTTTTAACTATGACAATCTGGAATATGTAAGCACGCACGTGTTTTCTTTACCGTATCTATTGAAAACCCAAAAATATAAATGTGAAAGTTTGTGTGGATGGATGTTCCTCTTAATCTCAAAAACCGCTGGACGGATATATGGCTGAAATTTGGAATGGAGGTAGCTATACCCTGGATTAACATATAGGCAGGTATATCGTATATACTTTTTCATTTCTCATACTCTGAAAGTGAGTCATTTTTCATCTAAGTGGCGTGCTGAAAGTGGTACATTTCTGCTCTAGAGCAGAAAAGTATTTATTAAAAAATTGTATGATAAATCGAAGTTGTATTGGGCAACGGCAGTAACCTACAGGCATAGTACGATTAATTCTTAATTTATTACATTATTCTAGACGAAATATTTTAGAATTGATTTGATATTTAATACAAATAATGTTTAATATAATGAACATTAATTATTTTTGACTAGTTTTCAAGGCAAAACGCGACATTTTGAGAAAAACCGGCCAAGTGCGTGTCGGACCACGCACAATGAAGGGTTCCTACAAGTCCACATTTAAAATCACTATCCAATACATTGAATCTAAATAAGTCGTATCTTCATAGGGAACTCACGGCACTTACGACCTTTTGTTTGGGCAAGACAGTCTTTAAGCGAAAACTCAAAAACTATAAAACCTATATTGTTTAAACCAAAAATCATTGAAAGTATTTACTAATGCACCTCAATTTTTTTCAGAATTTTAAACTTTATAGTTTGGAAATTAGAGGGGGACACACACACACACTTTCTATGACTTTGACAGTTAACATCTCACCAACGGTTAAAACGGCCTTAAATGGACAAGTTTCTTAGAAACCTCCATATCTTTTTTAAAGGCCTATCCATCGATACCCCACACGGCTATGTGCGTTGAATTTTTTTTCATCCACCGGTTACATATATGGAGTGAATTTAATTTTTTTTTTATAATTTCACATCACTTTTATGCAGCGGTTCATAGAATACATAGAATACACTTTCCTACCAAATTTCATAATTGTAGTGCTTATAGTCTCCGAGTAAATCGGCTGTGACAGACGGACGGACGGACGAACAGGCATGACGAATCTATAAGGGTTCCGTTTTTGCCATTTTGGCTACGGAACCCTAAAAAGTTAAAATATTGTTTAAGACACAGATTAAACTACTAGGAATTCATGAAAAAAAATTGCTGACATTATGGCGTGCTGGGTGTAAAAAAAGTAAACTGGCGGGAAACATCAAATAAAAAAGTGCAAATATTTCTTTGAAACTTCTATTAGCTGTGTTAAATTACGAAATTTTAATTAAATGAGTTCTAGCGGTTCTGAAATGGATTTAACACCAGATTTTATAAAAGAAGAGGCGTAAGCTGTTCGTGAAATTTTGTGCAAACCTTTTACCAACAGTATCAAAGGAACGATATATGAAATCATATAACGATTTATTGAAGTGGCGGGCCTAAAAGCGAGTGAAATCCTTATCGGAAAGTGTGTTTGTTCCTTACTTATTTCAACGAATTATCAAAGAAAATTCAGCCTTCAACTCTATGGAGCATATTTTCAATGTTAAGAACGGTCATAAATACAATGCACGACGTCAATTTAAAAAACTACACCAGGCTGATATCATTTTTGAAGAGGTAGTTGGATGTTTTTAAGTGCAAAAAGTCCAAGGTTTTTACTGCGCATGAAATAGAAACCTTCTCGAATCAAGCCCCTGATGAAATATATTTGGCAACAAAGGTATAATGAATTATTACAACTATTATTAAATTAACGTACTCGTTATAATCGTCTTGATGTAAGTATATTTTAATGAACGGCACAGTCTGTTTAACAGCTTATATCCACAATTTAAATTTAGACAGATATTTCTTAATGTAGGTGTTGTTTAAAAAAATCTGCATCGGTAACAAGGTGTGTTAATAAGATAAGGTTATTATTTTGCAGGTGGCACTAATCTTGGGCATAAGCGGCGCATGTAGGAGCATTGAACTCACTAATCTCACTATGGAGAACATAGAAAAACACGGCCAATTACACTTAGTAAAATTACCAAATACCAAAACAATAATTGACAGAACATTTGTAGTGCGGGAAGAATTCGGTCAAATTGTGCAAAAATATCAAGACCTTCGTCCCGGTAATTTGCCGACTATCGGCGCGTTTCTTTCTCAACTACCAACGAGGCAGATGTTTGAAACAAGTTATCGGGAGAAACAAAATTTCAAGCATGCCTAAAGAAATTGCAGCATATCTAAACTTGCCAAATCCGGATCTATATACTGGCTATTGCTTTCGGCGAACATCCGCTACGCTTTTAGCCGATTCTGGCGCCGACTTGACTATGCTCAAATGACACGGAGGATGGAAGTCAAGCACAGTGGCTGAAGGCTATATTGAAGACTCCGTAGCAAACAAGTCCAAGATATCGAATAAAATAACAGAGGCTATAAATTTGCGCTCAACTTCACCTGTCTCTAAAGATAATTGCGAGCAACATGAAGAGCTAAATAATCGTTTCGACGCGTAGTACCAAATTCGCAAAGTGCCAATGCACGTATATGTCCAATAACGCAAAATTCCAATTTGGCGAAGTACCAAGATTGTAAAGTGACACACTCGCAAGACACCAACTTCGCTAGTTACCAAAACTGTAACACGCAAAGTACCAACTTCGTTACTTACCAAAACTGCAACACGTAAAGTACCAACTTCGCTAGTTACCAAATGTGTAACACGCAAAGTACCAACTTTGCTAGTTACCAAAACTGCAACACGCAATGTACCAATTTCGCTAGATACCAAAACTGTTACACGCAAAAAGTACGCTAGACTCCAAGCCTGTGCCTCGGGTCGAGTTGACCACCTTCTATATTGGTCCTCCTTCTGAATGTTTCCAAAAACAGTGGATATTTTCAAAGCCTTTTGATTTTGATATTAATTTTTAAGAAAAATAAAGATTTGCTCCCCGCATAAACTTGGAACCCTCTTTTCACCCCTTTATCGATATTGGTGTCGTCTTCGTGGTTCCTCGGGGTGCCGATTACGGAAATGTCATCCATATATACCTACATACTAAAAACATACGGGTCAAACTGAGAACCTCCTTTTCGGTTAAAAAATACTCTTAGTACGCGGGAAAGCCGCGGGAAAAAGCTAGTTACATATAATTGACCGAGTGAAACGAAGGTCTCTGCTTTAGCTTCGACAAAAATGCTTTCGTATGTCCGGATTTCCGGTTGTTCTCTTCTACAGGACGCATTTCTCAACCGATTTTCGTGAAATTTTGTGAGCAGGTTCGATAATTATATAGAAATGATGTCAAGTCAGTTTTTGGCGGTTTAAAATCACTCGCTAGGTCTATATAGCTCACAGAACCGCTAGTTTACAATGGCCCCGACAAGTCGAGCAAAACAAAGAGGCACGGCTGTACCATCCTTTTCTCGAAGTGATTCAGGCCATTTTCAACATCCTGTAATTTTGTGCTGGACAAAGCTAGAACCCTGAATTTTCTGTTAGATATAGATATATTATTAATAATATTCAATTAAATCCTGTAGTTTAAGAACTATTGCCCGTTAAAGTTCCTTAGCTTTCTCACTGACACACTGACTGACTGACAGAACAGAGTGCAAGGGTCTACAAATGAAAGACTGCCTTCTCCGACATTTACAGAACTGTCTATAAATGTGTCACAAAAAGTATCGAATATCAATATCCCGGGAAAGAATCTTTCTCTAACATTCAATAACTGTACGAACACATTACATTTACACATACGTTTTAAAGAATAAATATTTTTATTATAGGTACCTTGGCTTTTACTTTCCTCATATTCGAAATGAAAAGTAGAGTGTTTACCTCGGGTGAAAGCACCCATTTATGTCTCGAACTATTGGCGCTCGGCTTACGCTTGGCCTCGGTTAACAATCTACTATTGGAGCATGCGCTCTCTCTTGCGTACTCACATGTTACACACCTGGTTGCACGCATGATAACGCGGTATCAAGAAAAATCTTGTCTAGAAATTTTACATAACTCAATGTTACTGTATCGTCATGGACTTGCTACTGGCACAATAGGTTACAGAGAATATGCTGCTACTAAAAGCAATGAAATGCTGCGTGAAAACGATAACGCTGTGCTATCACTATTACAAATATGTACCTACATATTTTGCAATTTATGTTTGTTGAATATGGTTCAAAGTTCTACAGACTGTACACAAAGTGGTTTCATAACAGTCATTATCGTTGATAGAAATCGAATGGGAAAATTTTCGCGAAATCGAGAAAAATATCGTAGTTATTTTTGATGCTAAGAAATTACGATGATTTTCAGCTCATGAAGGTGGTTTAATATCAGGGTATATAAGTCTTCAAATATTTCTAGCTGACAACCAGCCAGTATAATTTGAAAAGTATCTCTGGCAATTGAACGATGTTTATTTTCGATTTCCGTTGATGGCTTGAAGATGATTGAGGATTTAGTTTGGCCCAGATTTATTATTCATTGGTTCGGATTAGCTTCATATTACAACAAAATAATACTTCGATAAATAAATGTTGGTAAGGATTTACTTATCTTTTTGTAAGTACCTAATGGCAGGTTACTATTGATTGATATTCAAAACTTCTGATTTTATTGTTGATAAAAAACGTTCTGAATAAGAATAATAATAATTTTATTGGCCAAAACCTTAACTCAAAAATACAACTTGAAAACAATCGAAAACTATATTATTTTACACAAAAAAAGCAATATAAGATTTCAAGCTTACATGGTCATTTACATTAGAATTACGATTTGAAACGGGATATTTACCATGTTTATTTGTATTTTTGAGTTGCCGACGTATTTTTGGTGGTAGTGACGGTGACACTGCGAAAAAAGCGAACCAGGAAGAGGGTAGATCGCTAAGGTGTGTGGGTAGACCACAACTAAAACTCGCAACACGTCAGTTAATTCTTGATAATGGCGCTTGCAACAGTGCCGAAATATCGGGAACTCAAAAATACAAATATACATGGTAAATATCCTGTTTCAAATCGTACAAAAAAAGCAAGTTGAAATAAAGAAAAAAAGGCAAGGCAAAGAGTCCCAGGCTCGGCATTTGCTGGGCAGGAGTGCCTGGCGCTGGTTTTCAGTCTGATCTAAACTATTAACTAATTAAATACACACTTACTAGAGCTCGGAGGGTCGCAAACTCGAGAAGAGGCACAAGAGGCTTGGTTAACCATACAAAGTTTAAACTCTGAAGTATCTATCACCTATTACTGCTCCTTATGGCCATGGCCTTAAAACACAAAAGTAGAATATTGTTATATTGCTTTGAATGAATCAATAATACCTACTCGACTAAAAAGCATATTTTGTATAATGCATAATAGTAATTTATGCAATCGTTATATAATGTGTATGCATTTTTAGTCGAGTTTAAAAAGCTAATTACGTAACTATTGCATACACCATTTTTTCTATGAGTCAAAGGAAATTAATTAAATAAACCGAAATAATTAAACAAACTAGTCATGCGGAAATGAAGATTAGGCACATGGGTCGTGCGCTCGTTGATGTCTTTTGTTCTATGTCCGCGGCAACACGTGATTGGCCAATTTCATAAGAGTACAGTAACGGCGATACGTGATTAGTCTATTTCATAAGAATTCACTTGAAGGGAGCTCTATAGAGAAAAGTATGTGATTTTAGTTTCGTCTACGATAGGTATCTTAATCCAACCATTGAAGTCGACGAGTAAAAATAGTAGTTTATAGTAGCAGCGGGCACGGTATATTGTAAAACTGGTCCTTGTCTAGGTTTTTTAACACATTAAAGAGGATTTACTATATGGGTGTAGATAAAATCCTATTTTTCATTTGTCAGTATTATTAAAACACTGCTTCGGTAATAATAAAATAATATTATTATTCAATCAGAGGGCTTATTGCGAACCAAAACACAGTCATTAATTTATCTCCCTCGGCGTCGCATTTGCATTTGAGCGGCAGATAGAAATTACGAACGAACTTCATTTGCGGTAGGCCCACTAGACTCCGGGTGTTGAAAACCTATCAATAATATTTCATTCCAGTCTGTTTATTCATGACAGTATGGACCGATTTATCACACTCACTGTACCCTTTCGGTCATGCGATCATTGACTGATGGCGTAAAGAGAACACTCTTTGTAAACTCTTGTCGATGTACCTCCTCCATATGCCCACATAGGGCCTCTTCGATTTACTCATACGAAATATGTTTGTACATTGAAATAAAAAATATAAGCTAAACGCCCCAATGTTTGACACCTGAATACCTAATAGTGGACATTTATTGTCCATATTGTCGTGATGTAACTAAGATTGAAAGTGACATGTATTGGCCCACATGAAGCACAGGGATTTGTACCTTAAATAAAAAAAACCGACTAAGTGCGAGTCGAACTTCGCAATTTGAGCGCCTGAATAACGTAGTAATTCTTTAGCACATGAACCGAGTTTAAAAACAAAAATACATGTAAAGGTACAAATTTATACGTAATATATTTAGTAATTCGACCTATTCCGTGAAAGGAGGTTATACTAGAGCTAATTTGCAATGATTTAAAAAAAAAATTGCAATTTCATGGTAAAGAAAGCCTTTTTCAGATGGCCAATGAACTACTTAGGTACTGATTATTTTAAACAAAAAAACATGTCAAGTATTACAAAAAATGTAGTATTAATAGGGTTTAAAGTCACAACTTCACAAGTCATTGTTGTGACTTTGTTTGGTTTTTTCACAGCTTCAAGGGAATGCAGATCTGAGTCTAAGGTTTTCATTTCTACTCGATATCTCTACGCGTTCCCGAGATAAAGGGTCTTGAAAAACAGGCAGACAGAAAGACAGACAGACGGACGGACGCACGGACGGACGGACAAACAGACAGACGGTTCCATTCTTTTCCTTTTGAGATGGAACTCTAAAAATGAAAAGAGAAGGATATAATAAAGTTAAGTCGTGTGCCAACAATACCTAAAGACAAAATTCAGCATAGATAACTGGTTTGAGTTTCAGACATATTAAAATACTAGCTTTTGGTAAAAGCTCCTTATTTCTTCCCATTGGGAGATATATTATGGAATGAAATCTAATCTATGTTAGTAAATCAAGGAGGCGGTTCTAGATAGACTCAGATGAAGATAGCTACACCAACGAGAATCTAATCCTTCTATTTGTGATGATGTGAGAACAATTCTATATAATCACGTCACATTTAACGAATCTCATTTATGTCTTAGTACGCTCTGAAATAGCTTTGTATAAAAGATCTACGCTGGCGCTGTCAGGACTGGAGTTATAGCCAATAGGCTTCAGATTCGCTCTCACGTAAAATAAATCGTAAATTATACGCCATTTTGCCTTCAGATAGCTCGAGGAATAAATCGGTTACTCTCTTGTAATAAAAAACGATATTTTAGTAATTAAAATCATAAAAAGGAAATTAATTTATTACGAACGGTTGTACAACGCTGTTGTTAGTTAGTTAGGACTCGAAATCGGTCAGAGGTAGGTTTATCATTCCGATCAAATCTCATTATGCTTTGCTAGGAAAAAAACCACGTACTGCATAGGGATAATAAAGTAAATCTTAGATCGCGTATCTATCTTTACCACATTTATAAGTCATAACCCATCTATTTTGATCTCTTCACACAATGTTTTTCTTTCTTTAGTTTGGGTGCCATAGCCATGGCATTTTGTACAGCAAAGTATCTTAGCATAAGCCCGCGTTTACACAGGCGATGTTGCGTGGCAAGCCGGGCGTGCTTGTCATCTTGTCAAACGATATGATTTCCATTCATTCTTCTTATGCAGTTTCCATAACTTGTCAGGAATGAGTGCTCTCAGTATCATATATAATCTGAAATGTCCAATCAAATTGACCTTTAGGTAGGTTGTGTGTCGTTGCGTATTTCGAATACATATCACGTCATTGTACTAAATATGCGGTAATGACGAAAGTTCTGAATACTCTCTAGTACTCCACCTACGCCCTCAATTTCCCTGTGACTTAAATCATAATATGTACAGCCAACGGGAATATCAAATACATCAGAAATACTACCTATAAGTATTAATATTTATTAATAATTAATAATAGTGGCCAAAGATGTAAGTAATCCAATTTATCGTTATATCACAGTCGCTTTTGAAAATCGATTTATGCTGATGATATGAACGTTTGATTTTAATTGTTGTCGTTTAACCAAAAATATATGATGCATGGGTTGTAAAAGACTAGATAATAATATCCAATAAAACGAACTAGACAAGTTTATTTTAAAATATCTGTTTTCAGTGTTCCGTCACTTTCATGTTCTGTCTGTCGTTGTGTTGATCTTTTGTTACAAGCTGTGCTTTTTACAAGGTATTAAAAATCAAAAAAGTCGTTTATTACGTAACAAAAGAAAAAATAAATATAATGGAATAAGTTTTCTACTTAGGGTTCCGTACTTCAAAAGTAAAAATACGGAATCCTTATAGGATCACTTTCTTGTCTGTCTGTCTGTCTGTCTGTCAAGACCCTTTCCTATCTCATCTTGGGAACTCGTGGAGATATATAGAGTTGAAATTAAAAGCATCTACTCAGGTCTAGAGACCCTTGAAGCTGTGAAGAAATCAAACTTCGAAGTTAACGTAAAAAACGAACGGCCGTTTATGCCGCAAAAACGTATATTGCGGGGGAGGGAACTAAAATTTATAGGGTTGACAAATATATAAATTTTTATTTAATTCATATAAAATATAGTCTTAAGTACGCAATCAAATTTGTACGGAACACTCTGTGGGCGAGTCCGACTCGCACTTGTCCGGTTTTTTTCTCTGTCGGGCGTGTTTCGACACCGAATTCGTGGATAAACTTAGGAAATTTGCATTTGCATAGAACAAACTAACAGCTTCGACACATTGAACAAAGTGTAACTAGAAGGATGCTTACAAAGAACGCCTTCTTTACTGAATAATAATACCCAACAGTATTAGCAATTCCGGGATCCTATCATAAATAACACTATTAATCTCCAAAACTGACGATGTTTGCAATATCTCGCTCCGTTAACATTGTTTTTTTCATGAGTTTTTAGGAGTCCAATTTAAACCTGGAAAAGTTTATTTTTTTACTGTTATTTTTGCAGGTTAGATGTAAAACTAAATAAAGATCATGACAGGATTAAAAAACTGTACAGGTTTGCACTATTTTCGGAAATTTTACGTACCCGTATTCTTTGTCCGCGAGTATCGTACCTAGATATTACATTGAGAGTACGTATTAATTGCAAATACTGTGCGGCGTATTTGCTGGTACTGCTACTACTATTCAGGATCTACTGTTTGTTTTGGTTTGCTTGTTTAGATCATGATACAATAATATACTGCGCCGGGTATGGCAATCCGGTACATCGGTTAGTAGTGTGGGTGACACGATCTTAAGTCATTAGCCAGCATCAGCCCATCGATCGTATGCGGACGTAAGTGTAAGCGTATCGTCGACAGTGACGTATCGCCAGACCTTGTTTTCTTAAACAATAGTTTAGATGAGATTTGATTGTTTTTTTGTGAGAGTCAGGATGGCGGGTGTACCTAAACAAATATGTAAATAAAGTGTACCAAAAATTTGTACTTAATTTGTACTATTTTGTACCACTTTAGAAAAAAATTGTGTCCTTCCGCATTTAAAGTTATTACAAAGTGAAGGTACACCCGCCATCCTGACAGTCAGGATGGCGGGTGTACCTGAGAAAATTATGATCCTACCAATTATCAACCAATGTTAATATCTAAATTTTTAGTACCAAATTTGTACTCAAATATACAGTAAAAACTTCAACCATCTAATTCGTAGTTTGCGAGTTTTACACGTTTTATGATTTTCTACTGCTGGGTAATACGGTTATTTTAAGTAATGAAAGTAAATAGGATATCTTTTTTATTGTTGTAACAAAATAACTGGATAGATCAATTACAATGTACCAAATATTTAC
Organism: Epiblema foenella; assembly: GCA_963556455.1. Lineage (NCBI taxonomy): Eukaryota > Metazoa > Arthropoda > Insecta > Lepidoptera > Tortricidae > Epiblema > Epiblema foenella. The sequence continues at coordinate 17,641,187 of OY747105.1, forward strand.
GAAATTACGCGAAAAGCCTCCCTAGAGAGCGGGATGGTTAATTGCACGAGTGTTAGAGGGGGTCATTTGCAATGGAATGGTTGCCTTAAGTACTACTAATAGTACCTACTATTGTATAAGTTTCCCACTTAAGAGTAATCTCTTCACTGGCAATAAACTAAAGGCTAATATCCTTTCATCTCGCGATAAGGCATTTTATTAGATTTCTATCTCATAGATTTAATTTATTCACACCATAGTCCTTTTGTTCTGGGGGCTGTAAGCGGAGACAGGCCTTTGAGTCTTCTAATATGTTGTTATATTAATTTCCTTGTATATTAAAAACATGGAAACATTTATTTAATTTCTTTATATATTCTAAAACAGTTTACATTCTAAGTAGCTACATTCTGAATATACATATAGAATCTGCAAAGATTTGGTTTGCGCTGTGTCCAGTGTTTTGCGTTGCTCCTACACTAGGAAAAACCTGTCCCGTAGGAAATCAGATTACAACCAGGTTTTCAATTCAGCGCGAATTGTCCAAGTTTTTATTCTATTGGAATTATTCTACAGCAAACTAGTAGATTAGCATACATATAATATAAAAAAGAGATTCGTTTTACGTTATATTTGTAACATATTATTTCATAATTTAAGTAGTCTCGGAAACGATTTGGTCTACATAGTGAGGTTTAAATTAGAACCTTTATTGTCACTAAAATTCTAAGAACGTTTTAAATTAGGTATATTAATAACGTTCAAAACTAAAAACGTTTTTAGAATTTTAGTGACAATAAAGAGTCTAATTTAAACCTCACTATCATTATATATTTTTTTCATTCATTTTTGTTTTTTTTTTTTATATGAAGTACTCCGCAACAACACACACCAGAAGCACTACAAGTTCTATGCTAGAAATGAACGTGCCATACATTTTACTATAGTTAAAAAAAACTTGATATAGGAAAAATTAAGAGAATTATAAGCTCCAGACTTTCCAGACCCTGTTTCTTTTTAGGGTTCCGAACCAAAATGGTAAAAAAGGAACCCTTATGGTTTCACTTTGTCTGTCTATCTGTCACATCGCTAAATATCTCAAGAACTATTTATGCTATAGATTTGAAATTTGGAATAGTTATAAAGAAGGTTAACTTAGATACACAGAACATGACGTTTTATTTTCTGTAAAAGATGACAGATAATGTTCAAAATTTGAAAGTCTAGTGACTATGTCAAGTGAGGTGTCATATGAAAGAATTAATTATCAATGAAAAACAACCATACATATTCAGTCGCTCAAATTCGTAACAAAAATCGCCTATAGATGACGTTCAATTTCGACACCATGTTGTTGAGATTTTCCTGAATTAATAGGGTTGAAACTGGTACACATCTGTATACGAAACCCTCGGTGCGCGAGTCCGACTCGCACTTGACCGGTTTTTTTTATTAAGTACTGGCTTATATTAACTTCCCCTATGTAGCGTTTATGTCGGACATAAAGCATTGTATTGCGTTGCAAGAGCAGCAATTACGTAAGTGCGAGAACGATAATGCTTTACTCGTATGTCCACCATAAACACGATTATTGCTAGCTAGGCTGTTACTATGTATGTACGATGCGATTGAACGTAACAATTATTGTTAACTGTCATGTTTTGTAAGAGAAATGCCATTTAAATTAGGGTCGGTTGCACCAACATACGATCACAGCCCGGTTATTGTCAAATATGGCGGCGGTAGCTGTTATCGCATAGAAACTTGTCAAACTTTCCATACAATTAGATTCGAACGAACACCGCTTACGATTACAAACGGTTTGGAGTGCAACCCATCCTTAATCTTAAGTACGTTAAAAACGTTATGTAATCACCCTATAGGATTTCAGCAGATGACTTTCAGCTTCGTAGGCTGGGCCTCTTCCAACTAAATACGCTTACTTAAATATTACGACGTGATCCATCCAATTTAGTTACGAAAATATTATTGTGGCTTAAGAGGTACAGAAATTTTAACTTCTAGATATCTTATTACGAAAAGTAGCTATATTATGCCTTTTTTTAAGCACCCTTTGAAAGACAATTCCATTTTGCGACGTATAAATGTAATATTTTATTCATTTTATTGTTGTGTTTTAAATAATTCATCCTCTCCCAACATTTGTTTTGTCAAATTTCGCTAGAAGAGGCTTAAGAAATTGATCTTTTCACTACATTATTGCTGTCAAACCGCTATAAAAAATATCATTCCATTCGGCTTTGAGTGTTCTACGGTATAAGTGTCTCAGTTTTTACTAATATTATACAAAATCTTTAAAGTCGAGCAATTTTACGCATAAAACGTTCTTAAATAGCCTGCTACTGGCTACAAAGATCACTTCAGTAGAGAAATAAAAATATCGAAATAAACTTCATGCCTTGATCTAATGTTATAATCTAAAATATATATCTCTATTAATAATATAATATTTCCAAAACATTACTTTAAGTTGACTAAATATTACCAACAAAATAAGCGGCGTAGCCGCGCTCGGATCAGTCTGCGCCGTGAAGCAAACGTATACTTTGTACCTTTACAACAAGACGCACAATCGATGGTAAGTACAAGTTTGTTCGTCGACTCACCGCTGGGTGGAGCGTAGCTGTCGCTTGAATTAAAAATTGTACCGGTCTGTAAACTCAGATCAGCAAAGTTAGTTACATCAAGTTAAGTGATAGATTACTTATACTTGAAGGTAAAATGATTTACTTATAATAAAACGTAGATATATAAAATATAGAATTAGAAAAGGGTAAAAAACATTTAACTGATTATCTAAAACTAGAAAGGATAATAATAAAGAAATAAAAATCCTACACCACGCTCTGCGACGTGTCTGATCCAAAAAAGGTCACCAAGATTACTTACTTTAAAAAAACAGATTTATCAGTTTACTTTACTCCTACGACACAGGGGAAAATGTTAACAATTATTTTGCACTTAAAATGCTTGTGCCAATAGAGTACCTACTTATTTAATTCCTACTTAGGTTGTTAACTAGTAATAAAGTATATAGTACTATCTCGCTATTTGGATATAGGTATACTATCAAATTATCACAGCAGATAACCCACGTAACTTTATAGGTACATTCAGAGTGTGCTTCAAATCCGGTAGTTCTGAGTTTTTGCAGATTTGTTTATGATGTTCGCGCAATGAATAGGTAATCCAAGTTTGTGACCTCGAGCGCCGAACGCAACTTTGTCAAAAATCGATAAACCGAAATTATAACTTTACAGGACTAGTTGATGATAGTATATTCTCAAGACGTTTTCAGGGCCGTAGCTAGGGGGGGGCATTATGGGGCAATGCCCTACCTTAAAATACTATTGGCCTACCTTAACCCATCGTCTATGATAATATATACTAGTAAAATGTTTGTTTATAGTTTGACATAATTATAAAAAAACTATTAGCGTAGGTAGCGTAGCGACATGTATGTACCTTAACATATTATATTACACAAAGGCAACCTCAAGGAATATTTAATTTATCAGATTTAGCATGTGGGTAAGTAAAGAAAAAAGACAGAGGTTGTTTACTGGATGCTATTAAGCGGCCTCGTCATTCCTTGTCTCAAATACTTGAACTCTGCCTTTGATATAACGAGGAAGTTTGATATAACATGTACATTCGACGAAAATCGATTCACCAGATCCGATCAAGTGATCAAGTTAATTTTGAGTTAAATTTTGACTTGAGCCAGCCAGTTGCGCCCTACCTGTGATTACCGCTGCCCTATCTTAAATCTAACTCTGGCTACGGCCCTGGACGTTTTTAAAGTAAACATAATTTCATACAATAAGAGGCTAAAATTGTCTTTGTAGACTCAATAGTTTCCGAAATAAAGTCTTTCAAAGTTTGCAAAGTTCGAAAAAATGATAAACTTTGATAGACTTTATCTCGGAAACTATTCGGTCTACAGAAACAATTTTCTTCTCATATTGTAGTAAATTTTGTCTACTTTAAAACGTCTTGAAAAGGTAGTATTAAAAACGAGGCCTTTAGGGTTATAATCAGTTTTTTAGATTTTTCAAAAATATTGTCAAAATCGTGTAGTGGTTAGCTGACATGGATTATTAAGTGATAAAAAAAGGTATATTAATTAAAAGACTTTATTAAAGACTGACACAACATGACATGAATGATAGACAAAGACAAGGCCGTTTCCTAGGCGGAAGCGGAAGTTTATGTGACACAAGTGTTACCATATAACAAATCGGTAAAATCAATTATTTCCATAGAGTATTCGTTTTTGATAATACCTTCCTAGGACGTTTATAAAGTAGACTAAATTTGCTACAAAACGAGATGAAAATTGTTTCTGTAGGCCAAATAGTTTCCGAGATAAAGCCTTTTCTCGAATTTCTCAAAGTTTGAAAGGCTTTCCGCGATAAAGCCTTTCAAACTATTGAGTCTACGAGACAGTCAGAAAATTTTCTGTAAGTCCCTCGATTACAGAACTGGTAGCTATAACCGTGACTATCTTTCATCGGCAATCAGTCATAATCTCCCTTCATTGGAAAAGAGAAGATTATATCTTGATGTTTTATTTTTATTTAAAGTTATTAGTAATCGTATAGACTCTAACGAATTACTAGAAAAAATAAAAATTTCTCGTTTCCACACACATTCTAAACCTACTTTTTCTATCTCATCCTGTGGTACAAAGTATGCCCAAAATTCTTTCTTTAGACGCACTTGTAATATGTATAACGAAATGCTTAATGACATAGACATTTTTGCTCATAGTTTGTCCTCTTTCAAGAATAAAGTTCGGCAATGTTTGTTTTCTAGATAATATGAATGAGGGAAAACATTGTTTTTAATAATCTCTTTTACTTTAGTTAAACTACTTTGCATGAGTACACAACTTAATAGGTAATTATAACGGCACCTGTAACTTATTCAGTCAATAATTGTTACGTAGTAATATATGAAACTTTAGGCCTAATCTGCATCCATTTTTGTATGAATTCTTTTGTACATGGCTGTTTGTTTTCTAAATAAACTAAAAAAAAAAAATCTCATATGGTAAGTCAGTAACTAATTTAGGGTTATAATCGGTTTTTCGATTTTTGACATAGTTGCGTTCGGCGCTCGACGTCAAAAACTTGTATTATTCATTTGGCTAACATCATAAATACAAAAAATCAGAATACCAGATTTGACGCACACTACTCCATACTTTCAGGCGACATGGTTACTGGAGTAAGAGTGAAATAGTAAGGCTCGGTTTTATAAAGATCCGTTAGACCTTATGTCGGTTTGTTATGTCAAAAATTGTACTGAGTTACTGAAATTTGATCTGACATTTGGTCTAACGGATCTTTATAAAACCTGGCCTAAATGAATTGTTAACCAAGAGTTGAAAGCCACCCATTCTGACGAGATATTATGATGCTCGAATGAAGAGATAGCGCCAATAGTTCGAGGCTGAAATGGGTGGCTTCACCCGAGTTAAAGGATTCGATTTTCATTTCGAATACGAGGAAGCTAAAAAAATATCAAATATGCGAAAACATAGTCTGAATCAGTCAAAAACCTATCGAATTATAAACCTAAACCTATTTTAAAATCGTAATCGTTTTGGCGGGAACTGTTGACTGACGTTTAAGTGTTTGCGTATGGACCATTTTCTGTAAGCTGTTCTCAAGGAGACTATCTATATTGAAACTCAAACTCAAACTCAAAATATTCTTTATTCAAATAGGCCTAGCAACAAGCACTTTTGAACAATAGAATGCTTATAATTTATTGAAAAGTACCAAATTTTCTTTTTTATTATAATTTTACATTTTAATCTATTATAATTAAAACAATAGTTTTCAAAAATTACCACACTTTTATTGGCTGTATTTTAACTTTCTGCCATTGTTATGTTTTTGGGAGTCGGTTCTGAAACGGTTATATTGTAAAACAATTGTTTAAAATTTAAAGCTATTAGGAAAATATGACTCTTGAAATAATCGGGGATGATAAACAAAAGGATTGGATAAGTACGCTATTAGGAACATATGATTCTGGTAATATACGCAAATGATAAACAAAAAGATCGGATAAGTACTCTATTAGGAAAATATAATTCTGGCAATATTCGCCAATAATAAACAAAAAGATCGGATAAGTTCGCTATTAGGAAATTATGACACTGGCATTATTTATGAATGATAAAGAAGGAGAATACGTAAAAGTCCGAGTGGGGAAAAATGCGAATGGAAATTTTGCTACGCGGAATTAACGATTTCGGGGAAAAGACCTAATTACTCTGTACTAATACCTGGCTCCGTGCGTTTCTTTGGCAACCTCTTCTTCGCACTTGCATATTCGGGCTCCAAATCGCAAGGAAGGTTTGCCAATGCCATGGTCCGGCGAATACAAAAAAATCATGACATCATGGCCGGAAAATGTACCAGTTGACAGCTGTCCACCCGAGTCTAAAATACTTATTTAGTCTCCTACTCACCTTTACCAAAAAAAATCCCCATACGCGAACTTCCCTCTAGGTAGACTAGCAATGGCACTTCACACTTCATACAAATCACTTATGTCAATGACATTGCACCATAAGGTATTTATAAATTTCAAATTAAAGGGAAAAATTGAAAAAATTGTATGGGCTGGCGCATTGTTACTAACGATTTCTAAATGTAATTTGAGACGTTGGTGCCTTTTAGGAAGACTGTGGGTAGATGTCGCTGTACGTCTCCCTAAGGGTGACTGGTTGAGGAATTTGGGGGCCAAGCCAACCATGCTTTGCTTTATGCTGCGATAGATCAGTGGCTACAGCGATTGGCCGTGGGCTGTGGATGCCAAAATATCAAAGGTTCGAATTCTGCTCGGAGACTAGATTTTTCATTCTTTCTCTGTAATTTAAAATTTGTAATTTGCGTTCGAAACTCTACGCTTAATACAAAATTAAGAAATTTAATATCCTAAATTCTGTTACGGCAATATTCCTAATTTACGTCCAATTTTGCTCGTTTTCGTGCTAATTTGCTTACTCGTATTTCAATAATTTGCTACGAAAATATTTCCTATAGTATTAACGAGTATTTACATTAAATAAAACATACGGTTGCCCTTTCATGTGAGTCAGTTGAAAGCTTGCTTTGGGCAATTAAAATGTTATTTACTAAAACGTACGGCTATAAAAATGTTGGATTCGTTGAGAAATCGCTTGATCGCGGCGGTTGCTAGCGGTAGCGAGGGCTCGATATCTAGTCAGCATAAAATTTATGTATGTAAGTATATTACATACTGTAAGTAGTATGTTACATATTTACGTATATAAAATTACGCATATCGGAACGGGGTAGGCAGAGCCCAATTTATTGCATTGTCATTTGTCATCTATAATACCACATAGGAAGTGTTTGACAACGCTCTACGAAGCCGAAATTAGCAGTCTGTTTCCAAATGTCGATGTGCATCTGTGCTAACTTGGGGTAGGTACAGATATTAAAACAATTAAGCAAATGTTATTGTGACAAAAAATTATATCTAAGTTACTGTCATTGTTTATCATTGAAAGTTTGACACTGAGTGTGCATAGACGTTTTCCAATGTTGATGACTACAAGTGAAGTTTTTTTTTATTTTTATATGTAATTATTGTCGGGTGCTGTACGCATCTGTGCTAACTTGGGGTAGGTACAAATATTGAAACGATTAAGCAAATTTTATTGCGACAAAAACTAATTATCCTATCGATTTGAAATTTGGAATAGTTAGTTATAAAGAAGGGTAACCTAGATGCATAGAACATGAGTTCTTTTCAACATATTTCCTTATTTTCTGTGAGAAACAAAAGATAATAGATGGTTCAATATTTGAAAGTCTAGTGAATATGTTAAGTGGGGAATAATATGAAAGGGCTAGAGTTGCACATTCTGAAATTTTTACGTCGAGTAATTTTCGATTTATGAGGGAAAATGTAAAATAATACCGTTCCCCCTTATCTCCGATGTTTACCAAACCAAAATATGAAATTATTACGTAATATTAATATCAATATACATTTTACAGGAAAAGTATAATTATAGCTCTATCTAGTTTTCTTATTTTTATCATCAAAAACATTTCTAAACTAAGTTCTTAATTGTCACGAAAGATTCGCTCAGCCTCCTAGGGACGCCAATTTTTGACGATTCTTTTTCGAACCACATCAACAACACTGTTTCAAAATTCCAAAACTGTGCCGATCGTCTAATGGAAATTAGTCCCCATTCGGCTCTCTTTATACTAAAATTTTGCTTTTCGTCCCTAAATTAACATACATGCTTCGCTGTAGCCCTTTTTGGCAACACCAAAATTTACTAACTCCTATTGACTGCTTAGTCAAAACAAATTTGGAACTAATTCTAAATCTAAAACTAAGTCTACGTACTGTCCATTACGGCGGGCTTGGGGTGCGCAAAATTTCAAGTAGGGAAACACTTCTTGCCGGCGTTTGTATCGTCCGTCCACAGCTCGACTGATCTCAATGGAAAAATCTTAAAGACTTCTCCTTCAAACTTTGAGATCGCGGGTTTGGACGACGCTAGAAACGCCTGGTTAGACAACCAGGGCAGACGCCTGCCCGGGGCAAAATGTCCCACAAAAACTTAAATCACAAAGGAGCTGGGATGTTGCAATTACAAAATTAACTTTTAATACTCTTTTGGAGTCCAATTCTGGAGCACACTGAGCCCGCTTGATTGCTGCACGAAGTGAGGAGGCTGGCCACTGGTGTAACGCGTACCCATCGCCTAATACAGGTACTTTGTTGGGACCCGAGACACTGCGTCTGGCAGTTGGCCTTCGCCTGGGAGTATATGCGCACCACATAAGTGTCACTGTGGCCATGACGTCGACCAACTGGGGCACCACGGACTATCTTGTCAAAGAAGCGCAGGCCGCTTCTCCCGTCACGCCGCGCTCTAGCTAACCCGCTGGGCGAAATAGTGGTTAGCCCTTTGATCACCGGAAGCCTCTATAAGGCGCCTTGCAATATCCCTCTAGAGGTGACGAACACTTTCAGCCCATGGCCCTGGTGTCAGACCCTGGGGTCTCAACCCCAAAAGGCATGCACAGCGGCTTCGCAGCTGCTCTTAGTTCTAAATCCTAGCTGCACAAGCTGTAGTTCTGAACTAAGTTTGCTAAGGATGGAGCGACAAGCAATTTTGGCAGTCAAACGGAAGGGTGGTGCCAACAGCAATAGGATGAATGCCACCATATTTATTTAGTTAGAGCACAGAGGTTAGCTCCGTACATGTAATTTAATCAGGGACTTGACCAGCTAACATGATATAATCTAGAGCCCTTAAGCCCTTCAACACCATTTCCTTGGTGTCTCCGCAGCCGCAGCTCAGTAGGTCTTCGAGGTGCTGTAGTGACAGACCATTTAGGCCACCTGCGGAACCATTAGGGAATGACATTACGGCACCAAAGACATCTTCAGTTGTTGCAATGAGGGTGAAGGTGTGTCGTTTCGCTGAGGCAGGTCGGGAAGACGAAGGTTCGTGTCTGGAGCTGGATGTTTAGCGAGAAGGGCTGTGTGTACGAATTGGCGGCGGCCACTGCAACGTCAAAAAAAATAGATAGGCAGCACCCCTGATTCAAGTTAATTTAATATATTACACTATTTTTATATACTAGAGAAACTGAAATGACGTCCATGATAAAGTTTTCAGCTGAAGTTATCTGCTGAAGGTTAAAATGTGTTTTGATAGCTCATCTTGATACCTTAGATCGGCGCAGAAATCAAATACAATTTCAATTATAATTTACTATATCCCATTTCACAACCTTAGGGGATGACTTCATGAAAAAAAAAAATTTAATATCCTATTTATTCCGCCCAACCAAAGGAAATATATTTAGCATAAACCTATAAATATTTTCAACATAACGTACTTAATCCATTCAAAGTTTCAAGAGACGGGTCATAATGACTTAAAATATCTAAAATGGCTTGAGTGAGACATGGTTTGCCACTTCTGTTTGTATATCGTGCGGCTTTGTGACGACGTTTGCCATTTAGGCGGATCATGCTTACGTACGCTTAAGGCACTGGTGCAGTCGCCATCAGATATATCGGAGCGAATGAGGTGCTCACAAATATCTGAACACGACTCTATAGTCGTGTTCAGATATTTGTGAGCACTTTAACGCCTTGACAATAGTGTCAAGGCGTTAAAGTGCATGTTCAGATATTTTTGAGCACCCTGAAAAGTACAGATATATTTGATGGCGACTGTACAACCGCCGCGCCGGCGAGTAGCGAGTAATCTCAAAGTAATTCTACTTGCTTGAGCGAGAAAACGAGTAGAATTACTATGAGAGTACTCGCTGCTCGCCGGCGGTGGGACCAGTGCCTAAATGTATTGAACTATAATTTATGACAAAAGTATTGATTATTCAAATAAACTGTAAAGTTTTGGATAGTAAGGGAGCCAATTTTTGTTTTTGTTATGTATAGTAGAATTTAAGCGGAAAACACAGTTTAAAGCGTGCCACACTATGACAATTCTAACATTCATTCAGACACACGCGGTCTTGATTGTCATAGTGATAGCTGCAGTGTACGCGTATACGCTTAAAGCTCAAAATTTGTCGATTGTCGATTTGTTTCTTTGGATAAATAAATATTTCTATTTCTAGTTCTATATGAAACCACAATTGTGTCGCTTAACGTCAAACTCCACTTCAAGATCCACCTAACCACTAGGCAGTTTATTGAAAAAAAATTATGAATAAATTTAATTCGGTGATTTTTTTTTTTTATTATGTCTAAAGCATTAAAGAAAGTTTGCCTGTTTGGCAAATCCAGCATTAAAACCATCCATTCTTTACAAAAAAAATATTTTGATTGGAGTTACATTCCTTTGATATAATCGATGGCTATTTATCTTTGAAAAAAAAAAACTCATTGTGGATTTATATAATTTTGATGTAACAGATCTGGATTTATCTAGATATGAAAAAAAATACGATTAGAATTATTACGTCACCTGACAGCATCTTGAACAAACTTATTTCACAAGGATTTTTTCATAAGGATTTATCTGATTTTGATAAAATATTATGAGTTTAACTGTATTTTTCTCAAAAACCACGGAATTATACATTAGCAGATAAAACTGTAACAAAACTAGTTTTTCACGCATTTATTTTATACCAAAATATTTAAAAAATGACAGAATTGGATTTACCCGAGTTTGAAGTTAAAGCGACTCAATTACCAATAACGAGATGAAATACAAAAATTCGATCTTGGTCCAGACTAACAATCAATTCCCGCGGGGATCAAATTCCCTTACATAAGTAGATAAGCTTCTAAAAAACCGGCCAAGTGCGAGTCGTACTTGCACACGAATGGTTTCCTGCCACAGAACAATTTTGAAACTTTGTAGATCTATATTGACATTTCTAAAGTTATTGAAAACATAACATACGTAACATAAGTTTATTTGTTAATCATAATAATACAGAATTAGGTAGGGCTATATGTAGATCCGTTAGACCAAAATGTCATAATAATACATTTATTTTACATATATAGGTGTAATTTACCGAAATGAGATCTGACAGATCTTTATAAAATCGAGCCTTATAAGTACCTAACAAAATAACAAAAACAGAAACCCATTTTTTACAAAAAATCCTGTCAAATTGTTAAGTAGGTTTCTACCTAATAGGGATCTACAGTGATACAGGGCCCCGTTGGCATTCGTTGGGTACGGATAGAGATCCAAAAGGAAAAAGCCGTCTTATTAGGGAATAATACGTCTTCTTTCATAACGGTGAGCTTGACTTAAGAATGTTATATTAAAAAAAACACTTATATAGCCTCATTTTTTCTGCCAATAATATTCGTCGCAGTATGAAAACGAATAACACTTAACTTTATTGGTTACTGCGACGGTATTTTTACGTGTTTTAGTGGCATATAAAATAATATTTGATGCCAAACAAGGCGCGTTCTGAGACGCTTCTACTTACAATGGTGTGTTAGAGAGACATCATCTGCCAATGAAACGAATTAGGCATAAATAGGAAGAATAGAAATAGGAATATAGAAGAAATACCAAACTATAACTACGTTACAAGTCAAGCCGCCAATCCATAGCGGTCGGTGTACGATGTGTGTAAAACTATTTTACACAAATCAACCTAATCCCAAACTAAGTTAGGTTCTTTTGTCTATGGATGCTGGACATTTGGGAGCTATACTATGCCATACACAAGTAGATATGTACGAGTACGTTTGTTAAATTTTCACCACAGTTGCTCTTAAAGAGCCTGTTTGTAATGTTTGTATGCAGGCAGAATGAAGGACTTTTTAATTTTAAACATTTATTACATAGTATAAAACAAAGTCGCTTTCCGCTGTCTGTCTGTCCCTATGTATGCTTAGATCTTTAAAACTACGCAACGGATTTTGATGCAGTTTTATTAATAGATAGACTGATTCTATAGGAAGGTTTATATGTATAGTACATGCATCAGCATTGCACCCATGCGAAGCCGGGGCAGGTTGCTAGTTATCTATATAATTTCAGTGAATTTTATTTTGAACTTCCATAAAACCTGACTGCATGGGCTTTTGCCCATCGAGTTTCTAAACGTATTCGTACCATTATTTGTGGAAGTCCTGGAAGTCTGAATTTAAAGAGTTGACAATCTATTGAATCTATTATTGGTCCGTTTCTAAATTTATAACAGTTACTGCCTGTTTTATGTATTTAATTCCTAGCAAAAGTGAGTATCACGGGCAGTACGGGATTACACACTCAAGTCATTAACCCTCCGCCTTCGGCGTCGGGCTTCTAGCACCTAAGCTTGGTTCGTTAGCAATACCCTTCTTACTACACCTAATGCATAATGTACTACTTACTAGACACCCCTTGTTTGCGTCGGGGTTTAATAATATATAAGTGCACTTGCATAACAATAATATTGGATATTTTCTATGCGCATGCACCTATATAGTATTCGTGTTCATCAAATACATTATTGCGTTGCGATTTACCTAAATCTATTCTTAAATTTTTGTGTAAATACATATTAACAAGTACCTATATACCCAACCTTTGTCATTTATTACATCGATTAGTACTATCTAACTTACAGGTTTTAAAATTAAGATGCATTTGATAAAAAACGTAAGAGGTTGATGGATAAACTTAAGTACTGACAGTTGGTGCTGTAACGTACCCCTCCCCCCTCTAATGATAGTCTACCCTACCGTAAACTAACTTAACCCTAATAGAGCTATATATGTCTTGAAATACCCTACGTGATAAGGCCAGGTGATCGAATAGCTGGGACGGTAGGTTCCTATGTTGTTTAGTAGTATCCAGGTTCTTTGGAGTAGTATCAGGTTTCATTTCTTTCCAGGAATGAAACCAGTGGCAAGCTTTAGCTAGTTTTATCAGTGATTATGCTTAACTCACAGAAATATCTAGTATACTGAAATACGCCTTATGATTATTTAGTAGGTTTGTAAAGAATATTAAGTTATTTTTTTATTGGTGTGAGGTCGGGCCCCTCCGTCCGCGCGAGAGATTGCTATCCCCCTCCGGTACTAACCAGAGACAAGTGGCTCTCGACCCTGACTGGACAAGCCCCCTCCAATATTTTTTAAAATACTGTACGGAGTGTGAAGACAAATGTCAAATGAATTAATTATTAAAACTGATAGGAGAACGAGCTAAGTATATCCGAGCATATTGTTCCAGCACTCATAGAAGTAAAGAGACGAAAGAACCCATATTGTAGTTTTTGGAGTTTATTGGAGTTTACTCCTTTAGAATCGATTTTCATATATAAGCCCTGGATATGAAAAATGGGGTATAAAATCAAAAGTAACTACTACCTAACCTAACCTAACCTAACAAAAATAACAATTCTCAGTATCTATCGAATGCAAGTCGGAGATGGCAGCACAGGAAAGTGCCACGTAGCTCAACAAACGGGCCTATCGGTGCTACAACTGCCGCTGCGAAGCGACGCAAGACGAGAAAAATCTATCCTCTTCTTTCTAATTGGCATAGTGCGAGTGAGACAGGAATCGTTAAGTCGCACGTGACGCGACTTGGCAGCAAGTTGTGGTAGAGCACCACCAGGTGCATTATGTTTGGACATGCTAAATTATAGCTAAGGCGTGGGAGTTATTGGCATTCTGAATGAACCATGAATATATCTCCGAAGCTAACATCAGCAAACCAGCGTGTGCAGCGTGTGTATACACTCGAGTTCGAAAATATGTGCACGGAAAAAATGATCATAAATATGCGAAACAGGACTGTAATGTTGAGGAACGTACAATATATATGGATTCCGATTGTATACACTGGAGTAGTTGGAAACCAAAGAAGAAAGATACAAATACAGTCCTTTTTTAGGATTTCATACCCAAAGGGGACCCTATTACTAATACTCCGTTGTCCGTCCGTCTGTCTGTCTGTCTGTCTGTCTGTCTGTCTGTCTATCCGTCTGGCACCTGGCTGTATCTCATGAACCGTGACAGTTAGACAGTTGAAATTTTCACAGATGATGTAATTATGTCTGTTGCCGTTATAACAACAAATACTAAAAAATGGAATAAAATAAAATATTTAAGGGGGCTCCCATACGACAAACGTGATTTTTTTGCCGTTTTTATAGATAATGGTACTTTGTGTGTGAGTCCGGCTCGCACTTGGCCGGTTTTTTGTTATTCCGTACCACTGGTCTGTGTTCCGTACTTAGTACGTACCTATTTCTGAGCTGACCATTTATAATAGATGCGAAAGTTACTTTGTCTGCCTGTTAGATTTTTTGCGATTAAGGGGATGATTCGGTGAGCCACGCCCCCCGTGAAAGACACACGCTTATATCTTTGCACGCGACAAAACTGGATGCAACACTCTTCGGGAATGGCTTTTTCAGACAAATCTCGATAAATATCTGACTGAGTGCAGTTTTATTAATTTCTTCTTGACACAGTTTAAATGAGGTAAAATACATCACTTTTAATAATTGCTTTGTTTTAGTAGGATAAGTAAAAAGGAAAATAAAGACTGGATTTTTTTTCTATCGAGAAAATTTTAAGCAATTATGTATCGGCTATTGTTTGAAACACAGTCAAGAATCATATATATGAAAATCAATCCTTATTGTTTCCTCATCTGGGCAGAACAGCGTTTCAAAGAACACGATATTTCTCGTTGCACGGCCTTAAACCGCTGTACACAATAGATTAAATTTGGTAAATCATCCCTTAAATGAGCGAGAAGGGGAGAGGAAGTTTCTATAGGTGTGCGATAATTGATGCTATAATACGTACCTGTGGGCAGTCTAATTAAATATTTGCTGTTAAATTTTTCATACGCATTTTTCATTACTCCTTGCGGGTGAATAACGAATATAACGCGGAAGTCGTAGGCAAAAGCTAGTACCCCGTACCCATAATCGATGCCCGTACCACTACATCTAATAGTTTTTCTAGTTGATGTTGTGTCTTAGAATAACAATACCTTGTTTTTTAGCAATAGAAAAAATGTCAGAGAATGACTTAGAGGTTTCTTATCAGTTCTGTGGTAAAAGTGTTAAATAATCTCAATGAATATTAAATCCGTTATTATTGCTTACGTTATGTTGTTATTCAAAGAGAAGAAAATGTATCTTAATTTATATTTACTCATATATTTTTAATTACTTTGCGTTTCATCATCTAAAAGTTGTACTATAAATAACCCAAAGAGGCAGAGATAGTAAGAAGTCGGTTCGGGTTTTTAAAAGTTATTTATCATAGTCACTAACTATCAGTTATTCTGATCTTTCGTACGAATAATGAGAATTCAATGTGTGTAAAAAAACGAGGAATAGCGCGTTTGAGCGAATGACGCGCAGTAAAAAGGCTTTGCGTCTCGTTGATCGCTTTGGGGCGTGTTATGTGCCGTTATGACACGGTTTTGGTCCCATACTTGCCAGTGACTTTTACCCATCACATTTATGCAGGGGAAATAAAATCGTGGTTTATTTCTGGATAAAACAAGAAAGGACGAGGATGAGTATCGTACTAGTATTGAGGCAGTAGACGATTACAGACAGAATAATATAATTATTGTTTCTGTTCAACTCATTTGATCAAAGAGCTGGAAGAGATCTCTAAGGGATAAGCTCGCCTTTGTTATTCATCTATTTTTTTCACTTTGTCGTGTTTTATGTACAATAAAGCAATACATACATTACATATATACGTATAAATATGTATGTCGGAGATACATTACCTACATAACGGCCTGTTTAGCAGATCAACGCTACGAGATTAGATTAAGAAAACTTAGTTTAATGTTGGAAACGCCAAGCGGTGATAGCTTGGGAGTGGTCTGCGTTTGGTCCGTGCGGGTACTTGCTAAAACATGCATTGACAACTACCCTTTACTAAACTAACTATAAGTCACGTTGACAGTATAGAAGGCTCTGGCCCCTTGTCTGGGGGGGATTATTCTTTCTGACTTTGTGGCGCACGGACGTAAACGGAGAATGCACAATGGCACAATGGTCACACTATTCGCCGACGATACTCATGTAGGAATAAAAGGAAGTAGCTTACAAGACAAGAAAGAAAAAATAAAGGAAGTGTTGAATATCCTTAAAGATTGGTTCCAAGCAAATGGTATAGTACTTAATACAAATAAAACCTCCCTTATGAATTACACTGGAAAACGGACTAGTGAATCAAATGACTATTACAATGACTTAAAAATAAAAAATGTAGCATCTACAACATTTCTAGGTTACGAAATTGACAACAATATTAGCCATAAACACCATATTGACAAAGTTTGTAACAAAATTGCGAAAGGGAATTATGCTTTAATGAAATTAAAGCCATTACTGAACAAAAAATCAATAAAAGCGGTATACTACGCATATATACATGCAAATATAAACTATGCAATTTCAATTTGGGGCAACGGAGTAGAAGTACAAAGAGTGCTCAAATTACAAAAGAGATCAATTAGATTAATGAATAGCTTAAGTAAGCGCCAATCGGCGAAAATATATTTTAAAAGAAACAAAATAATGACAGTGATCTCACTATATATATACAACAGTTTATTAGAAATACATACAGCAAAAAACAATCTAAAACAAAGAAAAGACATTCACAATTATAATACTAGAAATAAAGAAAAACTGTGTATGCCAAAGTCAAGAACGAAAAAGTATTTCAAACAATGTATACCTATTAAAATCGAATTGTACAACTTACTTCCAAATGAAATAACTTGTTTACCACTGAAGGACTTTAAACATAAAATTAAATGTATTTTGGAAATTAATCCGCTGTACTCTTTAGAAGAATTTTATAATATAATGAAAAAATAAATAATGTAAAACATAGAATTTTAAGGACAGAATAATTATTGGAATATAATTGAATGATGTAATTGTATGACGTGCTAAATGTGATGTATGTTACATGGTCAATAAAGATATGAATATGAATATGAATGCTCCGCGTTTCTGACTGTACTGAAATTGCCTGAAGGCTTATCCTGAAGGCTTATAATTCGTGATCAGTTAGCTTGGTTCATAATCACTGTTTGTTCGACTGTTAAACGATAAGTGTCTATTTAAGGTTGTAACCGATCCAGTGCTTACTTTGAAATAACCATACAGTGTAATCAACCCTATTAGTGACGTTTTATTACTTATTTCCGTGCGTCAGTGTGAATATATTATCTAGTTACGAAGTAGTGATGATGAAATGTGCTCGATGCCATCCCTACCTACCACTGGTCTATTGCATACACCGCTCGACCAACCACCAATATATCACCCACCGAGCCGCATCGTCGATATGTATTTTAATTTTATTTACATTTTTAATGATCTGACCTCTAATAGTATTCGAGTAAAAACACACTGCTTAGATATTCCGTTAGTTAACTATTCTCAATTCGTCTGCGGCTTTCCACATCGACTGTCGTAAAAGATCAAAGTTTATGTTACCCGTCTTAATGAATAAACAACGGCGAAATCTAAATAAAATATTTTCACGTATTTTTATTACTTTGGATTCGCTAGCTTACAAGACACGTGAAAAAATGAGCGATGATACAAGTTGAAATCCACAAATACAAAGAACTTTAATGCAAATCTATATAAGCTAAAATTTCAACTACGAAAGACATGGGTTATAGTGTGTTGGTGAAATAGTTTGAAGCTAAAAATGCCACTAAGGACATTCAACGCGTCCTTGCCAATGGATATAAACGAGAGTGAAGTGTGGGTCCCGCCAATGGACCTAGATGTATTCTACCATCCTGACGTCGTGATCATCGCCCTGTATGTGGCCGTGCTCACGGCTTCCTTGTCTGCGAACACTCTGCTCATCTTCATTGTCATCAAGTTCCAGTACATGAGGAGGTAAGTCCTGAGACCCAGCGGGGCTAGCATATCTGACGTCTGACATGTGGCGCGAGACGAGTATAGTGCATATTATCCACGACGACCAGCCCCTCCACCGCGAAACTCACACTATATGCTCAATTGAACGGATTGTTCTGTGGAGGGGAGCGCCTTCGTGGATAACCCGCACTATACATGTATAGACCTTACTCTTTCTAATTTGTACAATGCAAGCGCGAAAAGATGGCTAGTTGTGCTAATCCCCCTGAGTGACAATCGAGTTGTTTCCATTATTTCTCAAATTTATTAAAAGCTGTGTATTTGAATAGGGTATGTCATAACGTCACAAACATAAATAAATAGTACCTATATGGTCTAAACAAATGTAAAATAAAATAAGTAATCCATTTATGTTATCACTAGCGACCCGCCCCGGCTTCGCACGGGTGCACTATTTAATGGATGTTATTATACATACAAATCTTCCTCTTCAATCACTCTATCTATTAAAACCGCATCAAAATCCGTTGCGTAGTTTTAAAGATTTAAGCATATATAGGGATATAGGGACAGAGAAAGCGACTTTGTTTTATGCTATGTAGTGATAAAAAAAAACTCTGTAGTATTGCACAGATATATTCTTTAGCGCACTTGAATTTTCTATATATGACAAAGATTTTTTTGTTTTATAGTCCCATCCTAGATAATACTTACGGTTAATTTGTATCCGGTGGAAACGAACGGCACAGGACCGGTCTAAATGGCGAGCCTTGGGGGAGGCCTATGTTCAGCAGTGGACGTCTTTCGGCTGAAATGATGATGATGATGATGAATTTGCATCCAAGTCACCTTAACAAAATATTTTGTATATTTCTTACTCGGAGTATTTGTCTAGGTATTCAACTGTCCAAATCGATGGATCGATTGCGTCTGATCATTTTGTCGCAAATATGGATTTTTTATCTATTTATTACGAGCATAATTTTTTCTCGAAAATGTAAACGATACTCAAGTCACGCGCGATATACTCACAGAAAACCCATATACATCTACGGTATACATATTTTTGAAACTTACCTATACAGCCAATAATTGTGTCTAAAACATTTCGTGTATAAATACATGAAATGTTTTAGGCTCACTCATTCCTTTTGTAAAAAGTCATCATTCGTGGATGTTATATCGCGTAACAAAAAAAGGAATTAATAGAAACATGTAATTTCTTGTAGTTATTAAAGTCATTGGGTAAACAGTCATTCTTGAGAGCATTTGACGTGATTGGATCGATAACAATAATGTTTCACTAACGTCTCGCAATTAAACTGTGCGATGTATATAGTCTTTTATATTTTATTGCAATTGATTTTCGGGTGCAGTAATACAGTTAGTAACAGAACAAGGCTGAATGGCTAGTTGACTATTCAACCCAGCCATTCAATGTCGCCTAGAAAGTGGCAAAAATTAATAATCGGTTGTATTTGGGTCAATCGGCTTTTCTTTGTTGTTATCCTGTCCCCGTCAGCGAGGAGACAGCAACCGAGTTTCATAGAAAAATGTTTATGAAATGGACTTCAAGCATGCTCAAGAGATGACCCATATGCAAATGGGTCATAGACAAAAATTTATACTCATCGCTAAAACTCATGTTTGGTGGATTCAAACCGAATAAAACTAGTCTTAAAGAATGACCCAGGAGACGTAACCATAGTAACGAGCAACAAAGAATTTGATTTATGGTTATTTTGAGAACTTCGTTCGATAATTTTTTTAACAAATGTTCATGTGTTAGTAAACCAGTCAGCTATGTGCAGCGTTCGTGTCGGCGCGCGGGCTCGGTGATGGCCCGGCTACCGTGAGCATTAGAAATTTTCCTACAATGGCGTGCAACGCTGCCGTGCCACTCCCAACGTTAAGACTCCCTTTTTGTTTGTTTACCCGTCAAAATCCGCCGAACACAGAGGCGTCACTATCTACCTTCGTATTGTAAGATTACAATGCCTGAACCACAGACTTACCAGACACGACAAATAACCACCACCATCACTAGCGAGCGAGGTGGCCATATACAACTTTGTGTAAGAGCGACAGAGAGTTACGTATCATTTTTTGTCCTTGTCATAGTTTCACTTTTTTTTGTCGAGCACAACCTATTTTATATGAGTTATATGACATTTGTGTCTAATTAGATCAGACAAACCATTACCCGTCCAAGTTAAGGAGGTAATTTATGGTAAGCTGAAAGCCATTTTAAATCAATTCTCATTTTATCTGCATAAGACCTTGTCCGTCCCTCTTGGTGGCCCGCGTATAGGATCTCTATAGAAATATTTATACTCTAAGGCCTGAACAGACTGCCTGAACGAATTTTGCCTGTGTAAATACTTCACGCTGCCACCCAAAATCCAAATTGAAAATCCTCGTGCGTGACCTGCGTCGATAAGGTATATCAGGATAAAATTTAGTAGCACTCAAAGAACCTTCTATAGTTCAAACAGGCAACTATATTTTTTATTAAGATTATATTTCAACTTACCGTTATTTCAACTTATCTCGCCCTCCATTAAAATAAAGTCATAAACAGGGTCATTTATAGTTGCTAATTTCGTTAGGACTCCTCGTTTTGGAACTCGTACCTAACGAATTGACAAGTCTGGATACCGCTTTCCTCAATTGCAATATCGAGTACGTGGGAATAGTTTTATATTGTAGGCAGTTTTGACGGACTTTATTTGTACAGAATTTTAATGGTATACCAGTTAATTTGGACAGTTTCATATTAGGTATAGCATAGTTATAAATACGGATTATAGTTCTAGAATCTTCCGACTCTTTCGACTCTAATCTTTTTCGACTCACTGGCGATCAGAGCAAGGTTTCGAATAGGTACGTATAATTGCTATATAGCTCGGGGTCAACCTATACGAGGGTGAATTGAAAAGTTCTGAGCCTGAGGTTGAACTTCAAATTAAAAAGAAAAAATAATACTGGCACGTTATACTCACAGGTTTTTTAATCATAATGCATCGTCTTTTGTTTTTTTGCTGTCACTTTTGTAAAATTTATGATCGAATTAGTAAAGAAGGTTCGCGATTTTCTTAGCAATGGATAAAATTGAGCATCGTTCCGTCATAAAATACTTGCAAAAAAAAGGGTTAACGCCCAAACAAATTTATGAAGATATGTGCCAGACTTTAGGGGAATTCGCACCATCGTATGCCACTGTAAAAAGATGGGCAGCGGATTTCAAACGTGGCAGAGAAGCAGTTCAAGATGAACCTAGGAGTGGCCGGCCGTTAACAGCCACTACAGATGAAAATGTCCATAAAATACTAGACATGGTTATGAACGACAGGAGGTTGAAGATCGCGGAGATAGCGGACGCAATAGGGATATCTTACGAACGAGTGCAAAACATAATCACCAACGATCTTGGATTTTCTAAGGTCTCTGCCAGATGGGTACCTAGGCTGCTTTCAGCGGAAAATAAACGCACCCGTCACACAGTGTCACAAGATTGTTTGGACTTGTTTAGAAGTGATCCGCAAGACTTTACTAACCGATTTGTGACTATGGACGAAACTTGGGTCCACCACAATACACCGGAGTCAAAAATACAATCCAAGCAATGGAAAAGGTCAGGTTCACCCCCGCCGAAAAAAGCAAAGGCCATTTTGTCCGCCAAGAAGGTAATGGCTTCAGTTTTTTGGGACTGCAGAGGGATCATAATGATCGATTATCTTGAAAAGGGTAAAACTATAAATGCTGACTATTATTGCACACTCTTACAGCGTTTACGTGAAGAAATTAAGACGAAAAGGCCTGGTATGTTGTCTAAAAAAGTTTTGTTCCACCAAGACAACGCTCCTGTCCATACTGCGGCAAAATCAATCGCACAAATACAGAATTGTGGGTTTGAATTGTTGCCGCATCCGCCTTATTCGCCAGACTTGGCCCCATCCGACTATTTTCTTTTCCCTAATCTAAAAAAACACATAGCGGGGCGAAAATTCAAGACGGATATCGAGGTGCAAGAAGCCGTAACTGAATATTTTGATGACCTGGAAGAATCATTTTTTTTACAAGGAATCCTAAAGTTAGAATCAAGATGGCAAAAGTGTTGTGATCTTTCAGGAGACTATGTAGAAAAATAAAATTGTTATATATCCATAAGTCTTTAATTTATAGGTCAGGCTCAGAACTTTTCAATTCACCCTCGTATTTCGACTTGTTATTGGAAACATTTTTGAATGACTAGATTAATTTTATTTTTACTCTGGAACCAGGTCACAGCAAAATGTCATCTTGCTTGAATTTGGAGCAGCCCAACTGAAAAGTACCTCCACCTTGCAGAAGACCACAGCCATAATAACATTATCTACTATACAAGTATGTAGTGTTGTGTTCCTGGAGGTGAGCAAGGTTGCCAGAGCTCCGAGGATGCACTGTGTTGAGAGCGAGGGACCTAAATTTGTCCCTTCTGTTGTCAACACAGTGCATCCTCAAATTTTATAAAGGGTTGGCAACGCGTACGTGACGCCTTTGGAGTTGCGGGCGTCTATAGGCTGCGGTGGCCGCTTACCATCAGATGGACCGTAAGGATGTTTGCTACCGGCGTTGTATAAAAAAAAAGGTTAATATGTACTCCAAAGGGCGCTTTTAGATGAATCAAGTGCTGGCGTCAATAGGCGGCTGGGGCCAGTGCTGGCGGGGTACTGGCGGTATGTAAATATATTTCGTGCCAGTCCAGCACTGGCACGCGATGCCTACTGGCGACAGCGACTGGATTCATCTCAAAACACCTTAAGGGTTTGCGTGGAAGAATCATTAGGTTTCTTTGTTTTTATTATTTAAAACCAGGCCAAGTGCGTGTCGGATAACGCACAATGAAAGGTTTCGTACCAACACCTACTAGTCCACATTTAAAACCACTATCCAATACATTGAATCTAAAAAGGTCGTATCTTCATAGAGAACTCACGGCACTTACGACCATGTGTTTGGGCAAAACAGTTTTTCAGCGAGAACTCAAAAACCGTAAAACCTATCGCGTTCAAACCAAAAATCGTTCAAAGTATTTATTAATGCAAACCATTTCATAGTTTGGAAATTAGAGGCGGGGGGCAACCAACGGTTGACTTAAATGGAAAAGTTTTATAGAAACCTCCATATCATTTGTAAAGGTCTATCCATGAACACCCCACACGACTTATGTGCGTTGAATTTTTTTTTCATCCACTGGGTACATGTACAAGATTCCCCCCTAATTTTTTTGTAATCTTACATCACTTTTATGTAGCGGTTCATAGAATATATCTTTCTACCAAATTTCATAATTGTAGTGCATAATCTCCGAATAAATCGGCTGTGTACGTACGGACGGACGGACAGACATGATGAAACTATAAGGTCCGTTTTGCCATTTTGAGTACGGAACCCTAAAAAGAAGCTGGCAGTTAGTTAGCTGCAAGTGCCAATCAAGCTCTTACCAAAAGGCTTTTCAAACTCTGCTTTTAACTTGCGAAGCAATTCCTGGAACACAAATAGGTTACCTACTTACCTACGGTACCACAAAAGCGTATGGGGGGAACCGGCATAGTTCGAATTGAAACATGACTAGTGTTCCGTACCCCGTGCCGACTTTATAACGCTAGTCTCTGTTAGCAACCAGAACATAAACAACGTTACTTCGTTAAGCTCAGTAACAGGAGCCTTTGTGGTGTAAAGCGGCAGTATAAAGATAAATCTAATAAATCGTATGGAGAGTGAATTGCGAAGATGTTTCAATGTGGCGTAACTTTGCTGAGATACCTACGAATACAAAAAAGATACTTGCGAAAACAGACTTCCAACGTGTGTTTCATATGAGCGAATAACTCATACTACACGTAGACAGAAAAGAAGTTTCTTCTGTTCCCGAAAAATAATACAATATATAATATAATAAGGTAAACGTCCCTGTGCTAGACACTAACCCAATACATGGCGATTTAACCTTATGTCATGATGACAGGCGTGATTAATACTTAATAGGTGCCATCTATTGGGCACTAAGTTGTCGAGCATTAGGACGTTTACCTTAAATAATGTTCGGAACTTAATATTTGGTTCTGAACATAAGCAATTTCTGAAACATTTCATAAATTTCCGAACCTGTGAAACTTTTCGGCTGTAAAATCATTTTTATTGTTATTGATAAAGACGTTGCATATTAAGTATCACTTTCTGAAATGTTTCCGTCATAATTAGGTAGGCAAAGTCAGCGTCATATAGTATGTAGCAGGCAAAGTGGTAGAATAGTTCCGTACACCATATATTTTGTATGGTGTACCGAACTAAAGGAAGCCGTCTAAATTCAGAAGTTTCATCACATAAAGCTAATAACAAAAAAAAACCTGTCAAGTGCGAGTCCGACTCGCTCACCGAGGGTTGCGTACACACATGTGTATCGGTTCCAACCTTATTAATTCAGGAAAATCTCAACAACATGATGTTGAAATTGAACGTCATGTATACAGCGCCATCTATGAATTTTGTTTGGCATTTCAAAGATAATCAAGTGAACCGATTTATTTTTATTTCTTTTTTTGAAAAAGGTACTTTAAGCATAAGCGCGTATAGGAATTTATAAAACAAAAATAATATAAATTTAGTAAAAAATGTTTTTTGATGATAAAAAAAGGAAATAAACTACGGACATATCTAGATATATCCGTAGTTTAAAATTTCGTACTTTCAAATTTTGAACCAACTATTATCTGTAATGTTTCACAGAAAAAAAATATATTATAAAAAAACATGTTCTTTTTTTTATGTTATAGGGGGCAAACGAGCAAACGGATCGCCTGATGGTAAGCAATTACCGTCGCCCATAAACACCTGCAACACCAGAGGAGTCGCAAGTGCGTTGCCGGCCTTTCAGAAGGGAATACGCTCTTTTCTTGAAGGTTTGAAGGTCATATCGGTCCGGAAATACCGCAGGCGACAGTTCATTCTATAGTTTGGTTGTGCGAGCAGGAAATTTCTTGAGAAACGTAGTTTTGGACTGCCAACCATCTAAATGGTGAGGATGGAAATGCTGACGCGTAGGTCGATGACGAAAAGATGCGGCAGGGATCATTCCAAACAATTCCTCCGAGCACTCTCCGTGATACAAGCGATAGAAAATGCAGAATGAGGCTACATCTCTACGCAATGCCAAGGAGTCGAGCCGATCAGAAATACGCTGGCAGCCGACGATTCGGCCTGCTCTCCTTTGAATGCGATCCAGAGGGAGACGCTGGTACTGGGGTGCCCCTGCCCACAGATGAGAGCAGTATTCCATATGTGGGCGAACCTGCACCTTGCACAGCTGTTGGCGGTGGGCCAGAGTGAAATACTGCCTCGATCTGTTGAGCACGCCGAGCTTCTTTGAGGCTAATTTAGCCTTACTCTCTAAATGGCCACGGAATTGGACTTCACTCGAGATGTCGACACCAAGGATTCCGATACTAGCTGTGGCGGTTAGGGGAGTGCTCTCAAAAAGAGGTGACGCAACAAACGTAGACTTTTTAGGGGTGAACGCGCAAACTTGTGTCTTTGTAGGGTTAAAACGGACTAAATTAAGTCGACCCCATTCTGAAACTTCCTGCAGAGAAGTCTCAATTTCAGTCACAAGTTTGTTTCGACTCTCGATGACGTTTTCCCGAGAGATATTGGCGCGTTCGGTATAGGAGGCATCACCCGTGCTGGGGTGTCTATTATTTTATCGAAATATCTTACATCGATTTTCATTTCACCGAAAACTGTTCAACGAATTTCATTAGGTTTTTTTTCTGATCACATAATCATCAATTCATTGCATTTTATATAATCGAACCACTTTTCATAGTTAATCGTTTCGAATCCGTCTCTAGTCGTAGCGTAACGGTACATCGAATTTACCTTTCATAGAAATATTCGTTATTCATAGTATTAATTTAACGAAACTTGATTTACAAATAGTACGTTCCATATAGTATTCTTTCCACGAACAATGTTTCATCGAACAACCAAGCAAGCATGATTTTTCAAGGCGCATAATCTTTCTGGGCTTATATAAAAAAATAACCTCGAAGATTAAGACGGGAGCTTTGCTTCTAATATAATCTTCTAACCTATCCGCATTACAGTCGGTTTTGCCCTAATTGGTCTTTCTGGGCTTACTAAAGAAAAATAACCTCGACCTATCCGCATTAAAGTCGGTTTTACCCTAACAGGTCTTTTGCACATTTTAGGTTTTGGGTATTTTTGTTTTTGAGTACTTTTACACAGTACACCAAGAATCTGAGAAAAAAAATAATTTTAGACTTACTTATATCAAGAATAGTAAACAGTGGTGAAATGATGTTCTAGGTAATAAGAATTTTGGGAACTGAAACCTTCGTTAAACCAAAATTATACTAAAGGCCATTCGATGAACGACTACGTCGATGAACGAGTAAAATACTGAATTAAAATTCGATGAGTTGTTTCTTGTGTAAAAGGTAATTCGAGCAAATGTTTGAGCGATCTAACGAAGTTCGATGAATGATTCCTAAGTGATAATAAAATTCTGCGAATAGTGTTATAGGAAACGATAATCGATGTAACGATTTTCGGTAAAATGATGGATTCCACCCGTGCTGTCATCCGCATAACAATGGATGCCGCAGATATGCAGCATATCATTGATATGCAGAAGGAACAGCGTGGGCGATAGCACACACCTTGAGGGACGCATTCACATGGGATCTGAGCATAAAATATTATAAATTTATGATTTTTTTGGTACTACTTAAAAAATCTCAGGAACCTGGCCTCGGGATCCTGTCAAATTGAGACGAAGGGTACTGAGAAATACCCGGGCTCCTGAGAGGATATAGATTTTATTTGTAAAATGAATAAAAACTAAATTTTGATTTCGGTTCATTTTCATATTTTTTTCTCATAACGGCCAGGAAGGCCACACTCTAAGTTTCCTTGTTATAACCAGGAAACTGAGAGTATGACTGTGTACTCGTGAGGATTCCAGCTACTCAATTTCAATGAAATGGCAATAAATCACAGATTATAAAATATCTTGACTGTTCCACTTACCATAAGCTAATTCAAATTGTATTTATTTACAGGTAACAGTGATCCAATTTTGTTAGTAGGTACCATGTGACTTATAGTTAACTTTAGTAAATGATTAATTTTGATTCAATACATTTAAAAAATAAATTCTAAGTTCGATTTGACAATTTTGATCAAATCAAATAGTATCGGGCACTCGAAACACCCGGCAATCATTCTGAGAACGCCATTGTTGCTGCCCCGCAGTCTGGTTAATAGTGACGCTACTTTTTTTAGAAAGTACCTAAGACGTTGTATTCTTGCCAATAGACTAAATTTCGCAACAAAAATAAAAAAAACGTCGGGCCGAAATCAGACTCAGTTTCGTCCCTAGTTTGTAGAACAACCCGGACCCACGTCGTTGATTAATGTACCTTAAGTACTACCGTATTTCTTTATGTAAGTGGAAAATAAATCTAGATAAGCTGTCCCTTAAATAATATGGAAATAAAACTAGATAAATTGCGTCGTTTTTCATACAAAGGAATTTCAGTGTGTTACTTGTGCTCGTAATAGTCGATGAACAGATCAATCCCTTTACCGTAACATAAGTGCCTCTCCGTTATCGTCCTTCAAATATTTAGGTTGGGTTCCTTTCCGCAAACATTATACATGTTCTGAGTGTATGTGCATGTAAACGCATGGATATGAAAGATACTAATTTGCGGATACTGTAATGTAAAGCTAAATAATATACCGTAAAAAAATTACAAATGGTGGTTACGCGTTGTAGTCTATATATATTTATGTTAAAAATCATTTATTTTCACGTATCAATTTCTCAGTTATAGACAGTAGATACGTTATTTTACTGTTGTTTATGTTTCAATTTGTGTTGTTAAATTCTTAAAACACAACTAGAACATTATTTTGGTCTCAAGCCAGTCTTGGCTTAAAAGATATTTTCTATATAAATGTACCTGAATTTGACGTAAGGGGCTAGTAGATAAGTGCCCCTTTTATCTCACATAACCCTTTACGTGGAAGAACACAATCATTCTTAAACACTCAACCCTGTCCCTGCAAACATGCCCTTCCGTTTATTTTCCGAGCCTGTGATTTCTTTCAATCTTTAAAATATTGGGAGGGGCGAAGGCCTATTCAAAGATATGACCGAAATACTGAAGTTTGAGCTTCCAATGAGAAGAAGTAATGTAGAATTACACTACACAAGATTACTGGTGGACTAAAAAAGAAACAAAATAACCAAAAATAAAATATTAAAAAATGCCTTGGTCACTCTGTCAAAAAATCCTAAATATCGGCGAAAAAAATAAACTAATGCTACAGATTTCGTTATTATCAACGACAGTGATATGTTTTTTTTACAAAAAGGATAGCTTTTTTAGTGTTCTAACAAAATAACTGGATAGATTTTTCATAAGTGATTTTTGAACACTGGGTTCCAAAAATCAATTAAAATGTACTAAATATTTACGAAATTACGCGCAGAGCTGCCGTAGAGAGCGGGATGGTTAATTGTAAACTCACGTGTGTTAGAGGGGGTCATTTGCATTAGAATGGCCTTGCCTTAAGGTCAGGCGAGATTCGACACGATTAGACATACGTTTGGATTACGCGATGTGCTTTTAGTTAGGTCAGCAGGCAAGTTGTGACGCACCCCCAGGATGTCATAGGGATATTATCTTCGGTTGACAACCAAAACTCACAAAGTAACAAATACCTACTTAAAATAAAGCTCGTATCTCAGCATCGTTTCAGTACTGGTACAGTAGGTTTCGAAGAGTATTGACAGATTTGATAGTGAGTTTTGGTTGTCAACCTATGTTATCTTTACTTTAATGTTATCACTCATCAAAATAAAATTGACAGAGACTTGTTTCATATCATACATTCTGTAGCATTTTTATGGTTGCTATAAACACTTTATTTCACAAAACTATTACCTACATGCATAACAAAATATACAATGATAACGCATACCAAATCATTTACTTCTACCTCTAGTGTTTTTCCCTATTCAACTATTGGGAAGTCCTGCGGGTAGGTAATTACGAGAATGACAGCGGTTCGCTCGTCTGACCGCAGTCCGAACCGACTCGTTATGCGCCGTTCTGAGGGTATTTGTAATATTCATCGTAGTTACACGTACCTAAAACTACAAATAGAAAATCTTAGGAATATTTCTGAGGGCAGACTTTCACTGGAAGGTACGTGGTGTGCCATTTCTAACGTCCCTTAGGTTTCATCCTGTGAAAAAGTTGGCTATACCCATTAACCTATTATTACTACGTATAGACTGGTCAGCTAGAACATTTTTCGTGAAGTTTCCCGCCGGCCGCCATTTTGTGACGTCATCAAAACTGATCGAAGAGTACGAAGGTGCAGGAGATGCGACACTTTTCTGAACTCGCATTCAGAAATAGGGTTACCAATCATAAAAAGGATTTTTTCATATTTTCCATTGACAGTTTTTTGTATGGTCACAATTTTAGAATCTAGTTGATTTAAAATCCCAATGATTATAATTCCGTTTATTTATTTGCCAAATATTTTTTGTTTGTAAGGTTAAAATACCGTAATGTCATTATCCAAATATTTTAAAAGATAACAATGTCGATTTCCATCGATTTTCGTACCATGGTGTTCCTAAAATTTGATTGTACTAAAAGGCAGGCAAGAAAGCACGCATGCATGCATGCATGCAAGTAAGCACGCATGTATCCATCATCATCATCATCATCATTTCAGCCGAAAGACGTCCACTGCTGAACATAGGCCTCCCCCAAGGCTCGCCATTTAGACCATGTATCCATGCAAGCAAGCAATTAAGCACGCATGTAGACAAACAAGCAATCATGATTTTTCAAGCCTTAAAAAAATCTTTCACCAGAAGACTAAGGCGGGTTAGACTTTTGAACCTAATAACATTAGAGTCGGTTTTGCTCTGGAATGTTTTGCTCGCTCGCCCGGTATCCAAGTTCTTTTTTTCTAACTGTGATATTGAGCAATCTTGACTCGCCAGCGAGTCGATGACTAGTTTCTAGATGGAGAGAGAAGAAAGATCCTATTTCCGCTGGAGAGTTTTTTGTTGAATGAGCCCCAGCCGTGGCGAATGGATTTTTCTAAAAGCGGCTTTACCTATATTGTGCGGTATAATAAAATTATGGAAAACGTGAAGTTCGACGTTCCGCATCATGAAAATTATGAAAATATGGCTAACGTATAAATTTTCAAATGTAACAATTGGGTACTGTAAAGCGAGCTTTTGAGTTGCGGACAAATGACATTGTGGTAAAATGAATCCGTGGTATCTCTCAGACAGCTGCAAAACAAATATTTGGATTGTAAAGGTTCGACCAACAGTTTTCGAACAAGTGAAATTCTGAAAAAAATATTTCGGAACATCGATAGGTTACCCAGAAATAGGCATAGTGTTATTTAATTGCACATATAGTACAAAGAAAATACCAGTTTACTTTTTAAGTCAATATAAATAATAGTCTTAAGGATACTTAAATCGTGTGTATTGAAATAAAAATGTTACTGCTTTAGCGCTAAAAATTGTCACAGTTTGTTAAATTTGACTATGCTTTAGCACAGCCGAGATATAGTTAATAACGCATTATTTAATCATACTTTGTAATTGATTTTTCTCAATATTCGTTATCTTACTGATGAAAATTCATTCCTGCGCACTTATTATCTTTTTTGGAGTGACTGGTGCAATAGCTAAGTGCAAAAAAAGCAATTTTTATAAACTAAAGTTTCAAATTGCACCTTACCGATCGCCATCAGTTCCCTCCATAAACTATGCAGAGATATGTGAAGTGGCATATGTTGCGATGCTCAAACTTGCGCTAGGGGATGTCTGCTCTATACATACAATTCAATGGCTATGCCACTTTTTTTTCATGGTCTTGTTTGTGGAATTCACATGACCCAATAAAAACAGACCATTAGGAGTAAGGACCAAACGTTCACGTTAGGGTCTAGAAATGTAATTACTTTGGTTGAACAAGCAAAAGAAAGTTCCCCGTAAAATTCGAGGTGACATTTCTAAGTTTGTGAACGCCGGTAGTACATATCAGTAACGTAGTAAACAAATCACTGGTATAGTTTTGGATGAAATCTCATGACATAACGGGTACCTATCTATTAGCGAAAATAATTTCCGAAGTGCACTTTCGATCTGATCATGTCGAACGCAGGCCGCGGTCGACATGTGCAGACTATTGGGTAAACCACTATGTGAATGCATTCTCTAGTAGACATGTACAAGTTACAGATAGGCAGACTGTTCAATCCAAATTGTAGTACCCACAGTTTCTCATTAAATACAAATTTGTATTTTTCATAGCATTGACAGAAGTATGGCGCTCCTTCGGTAACGATGAATAAAGTAGCAAGTAACATCATTTGTGTTTGTGTTATAGGTGGAGATGGTTGAAACGGTTCTTAGTAAACTGAGCCCACATCCCACTTAACCCGCTGTGATGTCAGTCTTCTGAAATGTCAAATCTCTGAGTTTGTGGGTAGGCTACGTGGGTTAATGTCTAATTAGAATAATATGGTGACTATGCAAAACCTGAGACTGATTATGGCACATATGAGCTACGAGAGAACGAATTTCAGTGCTTTGAGATAATTTTATCGTTCGTAAACTTGTCC
Organism: Epiblema foenella; assembly: GCA_963556455.1. NCBI lineage: Eukaryota > Metazoa > Arthropoda > Insecta > Lepidoptera > Tortricidae > Epiblema > Epiblema foenella. Next base: position 17,673,340 of record OY747105.1, read on the forward strand.
TTCTTTTTTCCGAACAAAACGGGACTGCGCTACAATACGGGATGTTGAATATTTTTAAGTAAATCTTATTTTCATGCCCATAATAACGGACTATATATAAATGTGGACCCCTTAGGCCGGGTTTTATAGAGATCCGTTAGACCAAATGTCATATCAAATTTCAGTAACTCAGTACATTTTTTGACATAACAAACCGACATAAGGTCTAACGGATCTTTATAAAACCGAGCCTTAGTCTCAACACAATAGGTTGGCAATCTTAGGTACTGGTGGTGGTGGGCAAGCAGGGTCATAAAACCACCTGATTTTGGGGCTTCCATATGGTGGATTTAACCTTTCACCCCTTTTTTCACCAATCGGGATGCCCCGAATATTGAGCAAGATGATATTCCATGCACCTTACTCTCTCTATACTAGAAATAGAATGATATCTAGCGAACGTTTGTAGTATAAGATAGTGATTAAAAAATAGCCTGGTTAGCAAACATGGGACAATGTAGCATCTTAACTGAGCTAACACTGTATGTGTATCGAGATACGGTGAACGCGGGAAAGTATGAATCGGTTACTGTCAGGGTCAGCTAGTATCCAAGATCACACAACAATTAAGATCATGAACATATTTAACAGTACTCGTAATAGTTTAATGATCATATAGAAATGACAATACACCGTATACTCTTTATTCCATCCAGTATGATCTTGTTATTTACGTTAGCAAAGTGCTAGCATGAGGGCTCGGAACCGGTTTTTACTATTTTTGAAATATCTCCTAAAGTACTTTTCATATCTCCATTTTTATTTTTAAATTAGTTTTTGTTAGCCTTCATCTATGATATAAATGATTTAAAATACGAAAAAATATCGTAAGACGCAATTAACCGAATTTTTTAACCGGATAATTGTATGAAGACGAAACCGGTTTCCGAGCCCTGGAAATACTTAAAGTTTTAACATAAAGCAGGGGTCGGCAACCTTTTAGTAGTCAAGGGCCACGTGGAAGTTAAGTTATCGCTGGCCGCTCGTGTTAATCATTTGTGACTTTATCAGACAAAAGGTACCACATTGTCGGTTGTCAATAAGGAGGCTCGCTGGCCGCAAGTAAGGAGCAAGTAAGGGCCGCATGTTACCGACCGCTGACGTAAAGGGTAGATGTAGCTATATTTATTACTAATTGATATTTCAAAAGCTTGTACGTTTGTTAGCATATTGTGTCAAATAACTCTAATTTTATATTTTCGTATAGATTGGAACGGCTCAAAGTTTCGGTGACTACAGACGAACAGTTTAATCAGAAACACGTCAAGCCCAGAAGGGTGGCAGATTGTCAGCGTAATGGGATGAACTAAACCTTTCCCTTTATTTTAAGCCTACTGGACGTATCTGTACGGGCGGTATACGTATTGTTTAAATCTGGCTTCCAATTTTGAACAGAATCCCACCTAATAAAAAAAAACTAATTTTGACTCACCGCACCTTTTGGGTGTCAGTGAACAAATGGGGGCCTAGGCGTAATTATGCATCAGCGATGTCGTTTACAGGCGCACATCGGAAGTGATGTTCCATAATCATTAAAGTACACTACGCACTTATTTTTTTGAGGTTACGTGTATTTTTGTGAAATAATGACTAAATTACAAAATATTTATACAGACATCTGTCCGTTTACTTACTCTCATTAAAATATGGATCGCAACCCATAGATAAGGAATGGGCGTTTAAATTACGTCGCTTCCACTGGATTTCCACCATTAAAAAAGGGAGAGGTGAGTACCAGCAATATATTTATTTTTTGCACCACTCACTGCATATGTGTTTAGTTCTCTCCGGGATTTCGAAATTCGGAGTAGCCCTTCAGCTCCCATGCGCGCTGAAGTATCTAATCGGAAAGTCGCAGAAAGAGCTTCCTAAACTAATCTAAGAAAACAAAAACTGAGTACCTACAATGGCTCACCGACCCTAAGTGAGACCGCCCCGTATGGTCGTATGGTCGCGTGATAACGTGATAAACGACAAGATAAAGCATCTGTGCCTCCCAACAAAGACGAGAGCGCTGCTGGCTCGGCCACGTCTACACGATGGGGGAAAAATCGAAATGCCAAACTGACTTATCTGGACCTCCAAAACATTTTTGTAAAAAATGGAATTTTACATTGTGGTAAAAGGTGTTTGATTGATCTCCTGATACCATTTATCCGCGTCCAAAAGCGCTGTCGATCAAATTGTGATTTTATTAATATCCGACGCTTTGTTCATATTGATTTTGCTACTTGGTAGGTACAATATTTTTTGTTCAATATAGTTTTTTGAACCTTTCCTGGTTTTAAATGGATCGCCCGCGCGGATAATTAAATAGCTCTGTTGTGGTATTCAATATCACCAGTACCAACCAAGTTGGATATTTATACAACAAACCATTACGACACGAGATATCATATAACGTATTTAAATATGTCTAGAGTTTCACATGAAAATATGTCGCTTTCCGTATGCCTGCTGATCATTTATAGGCTTTCAAAACTGTTTTATGCATATATTACTTTGAGATGCGCCTGAATGTTTGTGTTATGTTAAAGAGTAAAAATTGCAGAAAGTTTGCCCTCATCACAAACGGGAGTAATGGATTTCCGTGATTTTTGAGAAGTACCGTCAATCGAAACGTGTAATTTAATACAGAAATTCAATGCATAGAGTAGATAGTATGAATGTGGACTGAAAATATTACTTGCACATCAAAGCGCGCTCGTTAACATTAGTATTTCATGTTGCAAACCAGTTTTAGGCTTTTAGGTTTTTTTTGATGAGCCTTTAAATACCAGCTTATAAAAAACATATTTGAAGCAATTACAAATTAAAGGGAAAAATTTAAGCGCCGAGCAGGATTCGCACCTGCGACATTCTAGTATATGCGGCCAATCGCTCTAGCCAACTGAGCTACCGGGGCAACTATGATCGGCGCCCAAAATCCTCAACCAGTTTCCTGTTACAACTTAGGCAGGCATACAGAGACACCTATCTAGAAGACTCAGGCATCCTTAACCCCTTATTTTCCTCCTAAAATCTCTCATTCCTTTTCTCTATATCTATTTTTCACTTTTAAGCCAAAATTTATAATTTGCGTTAGCAGCGTTTCCTACTGCTTAATACAAAATTATTTTTTAGCATTCGGTAAGCTTTTTGTGTGTTTTGAAATGACTCACTGTAATAGCAGCGGAATTGTAACCAGGGTAGTTATTGCATTATAACCATATTTTTATATTGCCAAAGTTCACACTGGTAAAAGTAAAAAATATTCTTTGGCCCACTAGCAGAAGTTGGTAATTCAGGCATAATAACCGTGCCGTTGAAGTTGTTCTTGTTCGTATGTTCCAATTATGATGTAATCTGATGTTACCTTATCTTATCAGGTTATTACGCATAAAGTTAAAATTGAATTGAGTATTCGAGGTTCTTCTTTATCGCGCCGCTTTTTGTTAAAAAGTATTTTTATTGTAGGTAATATTGTCTTTGGTGTAAATTCAAGTCGGAAATTAATAAAAAATAAATGTTTGTCTTTAATCGGAAGTAAGAACTGATCATGGTTAGTTTCAGGGTGCGCTTCTGCTCACATAATTTTTGACGTCCTATCATTCGAAGTCCGAAAGAGTTTCTCATACAATTTTACTCCATAATAATCATATTTCATAAATGGTCGTATTGCTAACTATCATAACTCCTAACCATTCGAACTCATAACGCCAATAGTCATACAATTTTAACATTCTAATATTTATCTTCATAACTTTTTTAATCATAAATATTATTTCGTCGAAATTAATAATGTTAATTAACATAATTTCTCTCATACTACTATTTCTTTTCATATTTTTTTATTCATAAGTGTTTTTATTCCTTGTCATTTAAATTCATAGTGTTAACAATCATATAAGTAATTTTTTTTGCTACTAATGATTTAGGTACATTATTTTTCATTAAACCTAAAAATGTATTATCAAATAATGTTTCATCAAATACTTATCTGGCAAAAAAAAATAAAAAAAATCCCAGAAAGACCTATTAGGGTAAAATCGACTCTAACGCGGATAGGTTAGAAGATTAAGACGGGAGCCGAAGCGAAGCGAAGTTAATTTGTCTTGCTACTTCATTGATTAGAAAAATTTAATTAATACCGACCCACGAGTTTTTAGGGTTCCGTACCAAAATGGTAAAAAATTAACCCTTGTTGTTTCACTTTGTCTGTCTCTCACACCGCTAAATATCTCAAGAACTACTTCTGATGTCGTTTTGAAATTTGGAATATTTATAAAAAAGGCTTACCTAAAAAATATAACTATAGCTCTATCTAGTTTTTCTTTCTTTTATCGGCAAAAAACATTTCTATACTAAGTTTGTAATTTAATCACCTTTGCATGTATTTTTGTTTTATATATTCCTACTAGATTATGCTGAAAGTACCTTCACTTCTTGAAATTGGTTCACGTAATAAAGTATCCTTGAAAAACCACCATACATACTAAGTTATTCAGTCGCTCAAATTTGTAACAAAAGTTGCCAATAGATGACGCTGACCCATGGCGTTCAATTTCTACACCATGTTGTTGAGATTATCCTGATTTAATAGGGTTGGAACCGGCACACATCTGTATAAGGAACCTAGGACCGGTTTTTCTTAATATAAATAAATTTACACTTTGTAGTTCTTGGGATTAGGTAGCCGACCCCGGGCATCCTTCAGTCACAGAATAAGTAATAATAATGCTATACGTACTGCTTCAGGATGAATCTGTACTGGGATATCGTTAGAAGGATAATGGTTAAAGTTCGTAAGTTCTTAGGACACTTTTCAGATTCGGTGTCATAATTTATTAAGCCACCAAGAGGAAGGTTCAGACGTAAAACTTATTTTATGTAGGTACCTACTTAACGACTGTATAGGACGGACTAAATTATTTTAATTTTCTTTTTTTCTTACGGAAGTCTCGCTAAACTCATTTTGTCAAAAATATTGAATAATAACAAGCTTATCTAACGTAAGCAATGATTTATCCCCAACCCATGCTGAAATATTGTCCACCTTAATTAAGCCCTAGCCATTTAAACCTGTCATTTTGAGCCCTTATTTTTTTCCTGTCAATAAAATCCAATGAATATCCAATCTCTTCGGTTGTCTGGGTTTGCTCTGATGATTTAGTTATTAATATTATTATCTTGTTGTAGGAAATGCTTGGAAATAGGCAAAACGGACGTTAGTCGGTCATTGCTCAAGAAATAGGGAGGGTACTTTTTATGAACGTCACAAACGTTCTGTTGATGTGAAGTTTGTAGGAAAATGGAACAAGTGAAGTCATAATTTTCTACCGTCAAAACAGCGTACATGTTTTATCTATACATATATATTGTATTTAATACGTTCACTGCTTTAAGAGGTCTAAATGCCCCCTTACGAGTACATCCGCGCTGTGGAAGTGAAAATACTGCGGTTCGCTCTGGTGCGGAAACCGTAGATTGTAGATTTTTATACGTATGAAAGAGTCAACTATATAGTTCAATTTCTATTTGCACGCGCAACTATTGAGAGCCTAAAAACTTGCGAGAGGTCTTTAGACCTCTCATCGAACCCTGAAAATAAAGAGAGTTTAGTGCGAGATATAGGTCTATGGCCCCATATAGATGGTATGAGCATATCCACCCTCTCTCGGACCTGTTAGTGTTTACGATAGTTGACATTTGACTCAGTGATGCGCACGCGTCGATGAGTAATGCACGTCAGGTATCGCAGTTGATCAGTAACGAAAAGTAATAAATAAGTTCAGTTTATAGGTGAATGGACTATTATTGGTGTCGATTGTGTTAGTTTTGCAATTGGTGAGTGAATAGAAGTGCTGATAAGTATCGAATGTACATAGAAGTAAAACATGGTTTAAAAATTAACGACGCAGAAGTAAATTAAATACCCCTGTACCAAAATATCGTCACGTTTACCAAACTATTACTACGAACTCAGTAACTTCGTAGTCTTCTAGTGAAATAAAAAATCTAGAAGATATTATCTGATCTCCTACTTTACTTACCGTTGCACGAATAATTGGTTGTCTTGAGGATTTAGAAGTTGCTTTATCGATAACTTTGCCTTTTTATTGGGACATCACTAGTTGTCGCTATGAGTATACCTATTTTTCAGAGCAGTAAGAGGTATAAATTCCTCCCAATTCTTTTCTGCCATTTCTCGTTATTCTGACATCAAAACTTCGGGCGAGGCCAAAACAAGATGAAGTAGTTTTTTAACAACACAGTGAAATAGAATACATTTATAAAATTGTGATTTTCGCTGAAAAAAAAGCATTGACGTATCTGGTTCCATTAGGGGGCGTCCATAAATTACGTGAGGTGTTTTTTAAAATTTTCTGTCCCTCCCTCCCCCCTGGTGAGATGTCGTGAGATTTTATTCAACCCCCTCCCCCAACCCCCAATCTCACGTGAGATTTTTTAAAATGTGGATTTCTTACGTAAACGCGTTGGATTGTTATTGTAAAAAGAAAAAAAAAATTGCATCGTGCTTTTATTTACGACTAGTTAAGACTAGTAATCAATATTACTGAGAGTTAACGTCGAAGTATGAATGAAATTATTCTCTTTCGAACGAATTAGTGAATAATCTTAATCGTATTACGATTACGCTTAAGATTAAATCTTATAAGCGTGTACAATCTGGATTAAATGGACCAATATAGTATAATCTTTTTTTGTTTCAATCAGAAAAAAAATTGCGTGATATTTGCCGAGAACCCCCCTCTCACCAACGTAAGATTAGATGAGATTTGACTCGACCCCCTCCCCCCCTTAAACATCTCACGTAATTTATGGACGCCCCCTTACAAGTCGATAGGCCCCCAACCGCGCTGTGTGACAGTGGAGGCGTATAGACCTCTTATAGCACTAGCCGAAATTAAGAGGTGTTTTTTTTTAAACTGACTGTGGCTTTTTAGGTCGGGCCATGCCGGGCCCAATAAAGCGACAGGAGTGCGCCGTTGAAGAGTGGCCTGCCACTACGTGGGCGGTTTAAACACTGGAATACTCTAAGAGTTTGCGCTCCAGTGAGATTGCTTGAGCGGCTGGCAGAAAACGAGAGGTGTGAGTAGAATAGAGCTAATGGGAGTTTTGCCGCTGGTTCACTAAACCTACGCTAGCTGAGAAGAGTCCAGCAAGAAACTCAGCTAGGCCCGACCTAGGTCGGATTGACGCTACCCGATATGCGACGTTACCGGGACGAATAGGGATTATATGTGTCTAAGTGTACATATCGTTTCTGAGTTGGACGCCGTAAGCGCAGCGTTCAATCTTTCGATGGACACTGTGACTACATCGTTCGGATCTGCGACCATTAAGAGTGGCAACACCGCCAGCTTTAAGGGAACCCTGCTCGCAGTGATTTGGGAGACCCATGCACTTATAGTTAGGTTTCGGTAGTTAGTATGTTCTTGCTGTGTTTTTGTTCAACATTCTATTTATAAATGTATACATACTTTATACCTAACCAATGACAACATGTCTGTCAATTTAAGTAAGAAACGATGATTTGAAAATCGGTTATACCTAAATAAATGTTCGGATCCTGCAGGCGAATCACGTAACTTTATGTACTAACGGTAGATAGAATTTACTGTCAATTTTGAAGTATAAATGTACACAAAACAAACAAACAATTCAACAATCATCATCATTTTAATGTGAACAATTTTATTTCATTTCATTTCATTTCATTTCATTTCATTTCATTTCAGTTTCATTTCATTTCATGAGCTGACAATTAAAATTTGACATTAAAATCTATATATAACGGTAGTACAAAAGTTACGTGATTACCCCGCTGCTCTCGAGTAACTTGACTTTTTTATACTAAAATTCTGTAAGCACAAACCGGTAAACATTTCTGCCAAATTCAATAAGGAGGTTCAGAGAAAAGTCATAAATCACTTAGATAAAAATTTCGATTGCCCCCCTAAGCTTTACCGGAAACAGTTTTCTGGCAAATGCCTATAGGAAGGATAAGCTTACGATGAAAACTTAAGACCGCAAAATTGACGGAAAGTGAATGAAAAATGAACATCTGCTGTCTTTTACGCCCAAGAGCGTAATTTGCATTTCACTACCCTGGAGGAGATCCGCGGTGTAAGTAAATTTTACTGAATATTGTAAGGCTCGGTTTTATAAAGATCCGTTAGACCTTATGTCGGTTTGTTATGTCAAAAAATGTACTGAGTTACTGAAATTTGATCTGACATTTGGTCTAACGGATCTTTATAAAACCCGGCCTAAGAGACCTTAAATATTTGACATTGGCGGCATCTTTGACGAACTTCCAGCTCTAGTTAAAAAGTGTTTTGTCTCTTTCCTACAAACACATCAAAGTGATAGGACAAAAGAGGTTCGGTGGATATTTAGTTCTAAAATTTATACTTTTTCTAACTTTTATTTACGTCTTTACTTTGGAAAGACTTTGGTCATGGCAGGCGGGGCGTCCGCATGGGCTGTAATCTTTCGGATCAATATATATTTGTGCCTTTCGCTGTCGAAACTCTGGGGCCCCGAAGCTCAAGCGCCCATAAAATTTTTGGACATTTTCAAAATTACTAGTTGAAGTTTCCGGGGACCGTAGGGCTGGCTCGTTTCTTGCCCAGCGAGTTGGCATAGCCATCCAACGGGACAACGCAGCCAGTACCTTCCCCCAGGCTCTGATCTCCGAACTTCATATCGTGCCGTCCCTTTCACTCTCGTATTACACTATATGAGTGAAAGGGACCGCATGATACGAAGTTCAGATTTCGAAGTTCGAAGGAGCCTCTCAGGGTTCCGATCATGGGGATCTAATTTAGTTATGTTTTTTTTATAAAATTACTTGTAATAGGGATGTTGACACCAAATAATTAAGAAAATTTATAATTTCGAAAAGGATCAAATTCTTAATCATATGGCGGAAAAAGTAACTCAAAAGAATAAATAAGTATATAGTTGTAAGTCTTCAAAGTTTTAAGAGGGAGCATACTCTCTCCCTTTTCCACAAAACACACCTTTGTATTGGAACGATCGTCGTTTATTATGGCACTCGTGGTCAATGACGTCACTGATCTGTCGCGGTTTCTCGAAAGAGAGAAACCACGACAGATCAGTGACTTCTAGAGAGACTGGCTAGAGAGCCAGGAACATTAAAACAGTTGTAGCTTCGTTATTTTTTGAGATATTTGAATAGGATTTTCACCATTTGGCATATTTTTTTGCCTTGTGTTTTAGAGTAGTCAAATTTTGAGTCAACATACCTTGCTTGCTTGCTTCGACAAAAACATCTATATAATTATTGAACGTACTCACAAAACTTCGCGAGAATCGGTTGAGAAATGCGACCTGGACTGTTATTCACAAACCGACTCGACGTCACCTGTCACATCACACATCACCTATCACCCATCACCCATTTTTATATGTAAACTGTTAAAAATGACAAATGACATTTGACAGTTTCCATATAAAAACGGGTAAGCTGTGAAGTAACAGGTGAAGACGGTGCTTAGTGAATTGCAAAGCTGTAGAGGAGAACAAACCCTCCACCACCTCATGGTCTTTCCTGCCTTGCGGCGTACAGACCGAAACGCGGGCTACGCACTGCTACCTGCCGCTCAAAGCAGCACAGAGAACAGAGCAGAACAGAGTAGAGGAGAACAGCCGGACATCCGCCGGACATACGAAAGCAGTTTTGTCGAAGCTGAAGCAGAGACCGAAGTTTCACTCGGTTAATAAAATACCCCACCCAGTTCACCCGCTTGAGGCATGGTCTCTAGCACGCTGGCGGCATTGGCTCTTCGCGCCGCTACAAATGGTACATTTTGTGAACGTATTACTTTGACAACTCGACGGATTTCTATTCACCGTGAAGATACGGATATTCGCCATGAATTCTGAACGGAACCTCACGATCCTGGGTGACGTAGAATAGGGGTTTTGAGTAGCCACTATTGTTTTAAATTTCTTTTTCACTTATTATTTTAAAGGGCGATACACATTATTAATACTTTCTTAAATTAACAATTAATGAATTTGTATTAATAGGTAAGGGTTGCAGTAATTATTATCTACATTACAATGAAAACAAACTGGCTTCATAATTAAACGAAGAAAGGGCAGATATTAAGTCTGAATTAAATGAATTTATTGCATTCATTTATTGTATCCACCAATTTAATTGCTTTTGTAAAGGGGCTGTGTTTAAAATGAAGCCATAGCAAAGGCAAATTGTTTCACTGTCCTTCAAATTATTTGTATTTAATATAGGTATTTTTTCTAAATGATTACAAATTACTTTTGAACCTTGTGAAACTTCTTAATTAAGGAATAAATTGGCGGCGAGGCCATCGGGCGAGGCCGATTTTTGTTCGCCATATTGCAACGCAATGTGATTACAATGTGTTTCGTGCGATGAACTCAAATTTATTTCAAGAAAAGGTAAAAAGCATTTAAGCCGAACAATCCCTGTGCCCCTTTTTCAGTTTACTATAGTTACCAAAAATATTCTTATTTTTAAATATATCTCAAGTATCCATCAAAATGCCGGAGTTGTTTACTCTGCGAAGCCTCTGCGTGGGTGTTTCGCGTTAAGCTAAGCCTCGACACTTTTCAAGCTAAAGCCACTAAACATAGAAAGCAAAACAAATTGATTCGTTTTAATCTTAAAAAATGAGCCTACAAATTAAAAAGAACTAAGTACTAAATACAGTCATTATGTATCCTTTTGTATATACGTAATATTTTTTGTAATTATAAAAAGTTAGAATATACTCGTAAGTTTGTATAAAAATACATTAATGAAGCGCTTCAAGGTGAATCCAGTTGCTAATAGGCGACATTTTTTACAATCCCGCGGAGTCCCGGGAATAATATTATGAAAATCTAATTTTTAAGAAATCGATTTCATAATAATAATTTGCTTTACATATTCTGGGAATTTTACAACTTGGCATACAGGGTGTACCTAAAACCAACGCCAAAACGAAGAGGGGTGATAGAACAGCTCATAAGCTATCCGATTAACCAAATTTGACCCTAATGAAAATGTCATGGTTTTAGAGATTTTGGCACTTAAAAAAACTCGTGATTTTTGATGCCCTGCATCAGTGTATCGATTGCCACCACTGCAAATTTCAGTATTTTGTAAATCTGTTTTTTGCAATTCCAATTTCAAATTAAATGTTCTTCAAATCGAATTTAGTTCGAAATTAAAACTCTGGGCCTGGTACGGGCTATGGTTCCAAACTGTGGAATAATTGTAGTATGAGCTCCTTTGTTGTAAAATAGCATTATCTCATAAACTGCGGCGTAAATTAGGCAGTGTTGTACCATTTTGAAAACTACAATAAATTTTCTGTTTTTTTAATATCGGTTGCCATGTTAGTTTAGTAATACTTTATTAAAATTAAACTCGATCAAAACCGCAGGTTTAATTTTTTTTTAGGTTTAATTAGCTTTAATTAGGTTTTATTTTTTTACCGCCACAGATAAGTGTAGATTACATTTGATAGGAAATGTTTTTGGTAACATGCTGCAAGAAATAAAATACTTAAATTTGCAGTGGTGGCAATCGATACACTGACGCAGGGCATAAAAAATCACGAGTTTTTCAAAAATGTCAAATTCTCAAAAACCATGACATTTTCATTAGTGTCAAATTTTCTTAATCGGATAGCTTAAGAGCTGTTCTATCACCTCTCTACGTTTTGGCGTTGGTTTTAGGGACACCTGTATATCGACCCGAGTAACCGATAACTGAATTTATTAGTAAACGGGACTTACTCGCGTATACATAGGTAATGAAATTTATTTACCTTTATTAGGTTCCCCTGCACTTCGTACGTGTCACAACATCTTCGGTCGCTAGCTGACACCTTTAGCTAAGGTTTATATTTTATTATGAAACTAGCTTTTTCCCGTGACTTCGTACGCGTAAATGGTAGTTTATACGTTATTTTTATATATAAGCTATATTACTGCCTACTGGCAAATTAATAAAATTTCGGTAGTGTATGCAGTTACATGTTTCATTGAAAACATATGATACGTATGTAACTTTGAAAAACGCTAATATACGTTTTGTTGGATTTACAAAGGTGAACTGCGATTCTATCTATATACGAAGTGTACAATCTCGCAGAAAAAAAAGGTTTGCTCTCGGTACAAACTTGGGACCCCCTTTTCACCCCTTTACGGAAGAAATTTATAAAAACGCTGAAATATGCTATTAATATATTTAAACAGATTAGGTATATATACAAAGTTTCAGATCTCTCACTTCAATTAATACGAGTTTTCATATAAACTTATCCCTTGTTTTACCCCCTTAGAGGATGAATTTCGAAAAATCCTTTCTTATCACTCGCGTACGTTATATATGTAACCGACTATGCAAAAATCAATTCTCTAGTGTTAGCAGTTTCGGCTGTACGTTGATGAGTCAGTCAGTAAGGATTACTTCTTTTATATATATTTTTTTTTGCATTCGGGAAGTCAGAATCTATTGAGAAGCTTTCAATATTCGAAGTATGTATGGACTGACGTATTGTTGGGGTTTACGGGGACGAAAAATCGATCTAGTTAGGTCATTTAACGGCATAGTCGTTTTCTATGGAAAAACTCAGTCGTTCCAGTATAGTTAGTATGAAACTCTCAAGGCCATTTTTTAAGACGAACACAAGCAAAAAGAGCACTGGCTATAAGGTACATTTTTTCTTGTTCTTATTTGACAGAATGTGGCCTTAAAGTTTCGGGCTTAGCATATTAATTACATAAACTGTGTCAAAACTTGTTTACTAATATAATTTAAAATAAACCTACTTACTTCATAAAGATCTTCTATATACTTGCTTTATTTGATTCGAAAATACAGATTTTTATACTAAAACGGTTGCAAAGCAACATACGGTCTGCCTGATGGTAACCAGAGGGGCTAAGATGATCGCGTATATGTCCAACCATATAGCATTCGTCCCTTACTGTCAGTATGTAAGTGCGAGAGGGACGAATGCTATATGGTCGGACATATACGCGATCATCTTAGCCCCCCAGATACCTACAGTAAGCTATATATAGCTTACTACTATTGTCTATAGACGCTGGCGGCTGCAGATGAAAGAAAAACGCCTTTATTGGTTTGAATGTAGAATTTGCGGTGTTGTCAGCTAAGGACAAATACAGGCTCCTCTTAAGTCCGCACAACGAGTTCGGTTTAAAAAATTTATATTGGGTATTTAACTAAATCCTCGCTATTTTTAACCTGAAGCCGCAAACGAGGGCGGCGGTTTGTGCAACAACAAACATGGATTTGCATGCGGTTTACTGCAAAAACAGAAACGCTTTGTTAAGATTTTTTAATAAGCTACATTGTGCAAGCCCCGACACGTATTTGGCCGCTTTTTAATTTTATTTTTATTTATGAAATGATTTGGTTCACTCCAGTCACTCCCAGACATTTTCGGGCAGATATCTTTGCATAGGTATGATGTTCAGAGGATCTTATTACTTTAGTGTCACTCATTCCTCAAAATTTAACAAAGTAGCATTGTAGACATACAATACCATGTAGTTGCGGGGCACCAGTGATTTGGGTGCTTTATCTAGTGGGTAAGTCTGCCCCGAAACCTGTGGCCCTCAACTTTTCCCGTCATAATATTATTCTACTGGCTATCCGAAGAACATCGTAAGAAATCCCCTTTATTCATAGTACCCGCTTCACGATGCGCCTCAGGTAAGGAGGATATTGGAGTGACATTGGGGCCCGCATTTTCTAATTGCTTCCTGATCCGGGAACCGAGGATTCTTTCCAACATATTCCCGGTCTCGTCCAGCAATACAATGGGCCTCCACCCGGAAGGGGAGTCCGCTGGGCGATTTGCCATTCCGAGGATAGAAAAGTCTTCTAAAGGCTAAATCGCCAATAGGAATTGTACTCCTATCGGCGCGCAAGGCAGTGTTAAGGTCAACAAAGATGCCAAGAGACTATAACAGAGATGGACGTCCACGACAATGAATGGCTTAAACCTAAAGATGTTTTCTCTCAAAATTTTGAATATGCGAAGAGTTTGTATAATTATAATTTTTATTGAAGTAAAAAGGTCATGACAATTTAATACTGGCATAGAAGAAAAAAAAAGTTGACGTTGAATTAAATGACGATACAATACGTCTGTCATTCATGTAAACATTGTAAAAAGATCGTTTATTTTATTATATTGGGGTTGTGGATACATGTCGCCGACTCAAACTGCATATTTTCTCATACCGAAGAACTTACTACAGGTTTGAGTTCAGTTATTATTTATTTTTATACTGTGTTATATCAATTCAAAACAGGAGCCACGTCGCGTGACGTCACGCGGCCAAAGTCACGTGGTCAGTTCAGTGCACAGTAGTTTTTTTAAATCAATATTTTAGTCCTTTTTCTTAAAAAATAAAAAAATAAGAGTATAATGGAACTCTCCAGCATGAGATGAATCTTATGACATATCATTTTTTAAAATCGGACCATAACTGTAAGTCTGATGGGGTGTACAAAAATCAGCCTCGCGTAATATATACAATATAGATTAGTGGTCTATACTCGTATATACTTTTTTTCTACTGTATTATTTTGTAGGTAGATACATTAAGGTTCAAATGTGACTTTCTTGGCTGACTGTACCGATACTGAACGAAATAAAAATGAAAATAAGTATTCGGTACAGTAAAGGTATTTACAGTTACGACCAAAATGGATCAATCACCACAGTCATCATGAACAATACAGTAATCCTTTACTCTCGTGGGTAAGTCCCCATACGCTCCTTACAAAGAAAAAAGACTAATTTTTATCTTTCATACAGTTAACTCCCGGAAAGTTACAACCATAGATTGTAACATTATTTATCAAAAATAGCTTATAACAAACAAAATGTAAAAAACGGTTATAGCGGATCCGAATTACCCGAAAGAAATAAATATACAAGAATTGCTGATGAATAATATTTTATTAATAATAAATACAAAAATAATAATCATTTCGGGCGTTTGTGGCGCATATTGCAAATACTTTAAAGACAACAAACATATTGTTTTATTACTTATAATTAAATAATTTCACGTTGAGACGACGACGCGAGGCGCTTACTCTGGGTGTTTGGGTGTCTGAGTGTTGGTTGATTGATGAAAAGAAAGAAACCAAATTTAAAATTTATTTTTCACACCTCCTATTCAGAAAAGAGTTATTGTTGCCTTCGAATGAGGGATCAAAGTTGTACTTTTCTTCCCTCATTTGAGGGCAACAATGACTCTTTTCCTCATAGAAGGTGTGAAAAGCAGTATGTGACAATGTAGTAAAATCATTTGTAAGATATTTAATGTTTTTAGCAGCGGGCCTCATAGACGGTGTGAAAAGTAGTATGTGTCACACGGTAGCAAAATTATTTTCGTCTTGGGCGTAAACACTTGAATCCCTCGCTACGCTCAAGATTCTACTTTAGAATCCCTCGCTACGCTCAGCTACCGCCCTCGCCGTAAATATATCATTTTGCTCCCTTGAGACACAATCTACTATATATCGATTTTGCGGCTGCTCTGGAATGAATCAGTGGAAACATGGGACCCTGGTCAGCCGACATGAAAACCTTCATGAAGGCCTTGTCGTCGCAGCTGGGATACGCCTCGGAGAACCTCCAGAGCTGGCGCGTACCTCTCTCAATGGATCACTTTTGCGGTTCTGAGGGGCTACTACGAAATACGATCTTCGTATCGTGCCGTCCCTTTCACTCATATAGTGTACAACACGAGAGTGAAAGGGACGGCACAATACGAAGTTCGGATTTCGAAGTTCGGAGTATAGGGCCAGATGCGTAACGCCGCCAGTGTTTTAGGTCCATGCAACAGGCATCACTTTTGGTCGGAGCGTTTAATTTTTTATCCTTTTTTGTGATTGTACATATTCATAGTTTTAAGTCTTTTCATGTTTCTTTACCATAAAGTACATAAATGGCTTTATGTAATAGAGGAAATAGCAATATATTTTGCATTACAACCTACTTCACCGATCTTAAAGATAAAGCAATTATAATTTGAATATAAAATTATTGAAGTATTATTTACTACACGAAAATATACCTGCGTAACAAAAACCTACGTGAGAAATCTCATATTTCTAGCCGGACATGATCCGTTACCGGCCCTTAGAGGGCTTGTACACACCCCATATTTTCGCCGAAACATATCTTACCATATAGATATTTTGTCATCAGTATGGTATAGAGCACTTGGTTACCGAGAATATTGAATAATATAGGTACAATTTTTTACCAGATCAGATCAGACCCCTTAAACCCCCGTACATAACCAAATTACATCACTAGCACTGGTGGAAGACAAAATATTCATGGGACATGTACAATTAGGTAATGTGAAAGGAATATCTGTTCCCCTTGCAAAACCATACGCCGACCAGTTATGTACAGGGACATAAAAAATACTGCTACATAATCCAGTTTTGGTAATGTAAAGTAATCATATACACTTATTGTTTCACATTGCCTTGTTGTGTACTAGCAGGCGAATCACGTAACTTTATGTACTAACGGCAGATAGATTTTACTGTCAATTTTGAAGTATAAATGTATGAGCTGACAGTTAAAATTTGACATTAAAATGTACTTAACGGTAGTACAAAAGTTGCATGATTACCATGCGGTTTAAAATACTTTTTTTGTTGAAAGTTATGTTTTTTAAGTGGTCATGGTCGTAGTAATCAAGTTAGGATTTGACGACAGGATCCTGGAGAAATCGAGGGAACTCATACATTTATACTTCCAAATTGACAGTAAAGTCTATCTACCGTTAGTACATAAAGTTACGTGATTCGCCTGCTGACAATTAAAATTTGACATTAAAATCTACCTACCGGTAGTACAAAAGTTACGTGATTACTGCGCAGAAATATTTTGTCCTACCAGTGCTGCTAATGTAACTTGGTTATGAACGGGAAACAAGTGGATCAGAAATTAAGAAAACGTATGTCACTTAGACGATTGTGTTTATAAGAAAGACACACAATGCCTTCTTTTGAGTAATGGTTCGTAAAGTTTTGTTAATGAGAGTAGTGTGACAAATTACGTGGTCGCTAAGATCTCACCTAGTTATTCCCCTCACCATGAAAGCTTCAAGGGATAAAACAAGTAACCGACAAAAAATATTTTTTGGTACTCAGGCTTTTATTGCCGGCTGTAGTTTTTTTCATAGTCATCACCTACTCGCTGAAAGAGTTCCAATGAGTCGGATTACCACGAGTTTATCTTGAAGTTTGGCAGTTGCTACCTTCTGGTTCCTGCATCAGACTAGCTCGATGATATCATAATATTGCATTGTCGCCGAACTTACATGTATGCCAAATTTTAGCTTATCGGACACTGCAATGGGAAGTTGGTCAAATTCGACTTGCAAAATTTGATTACAGATATCGAAATAGGTGAGACCAAAAAAAATCTTGTAAGAGCAAAGTCAACTCAGAGGAAAAAGTATTCCGATCATCAGCAGATGCGTCACATGATATCAAGATCGTCACCTGTGTGCAAGCCTTCTAAGCCTGTTAAGTGAGGTTTTCCTATTTTCTACATGATATGTACCGGTAATAAGATTGGTGATAAATAAGGGCATTTGAGGTGATATAATAAGGAAAATTGGGGCGCAATAACAAGAAAATGTTATTAACTAGGCACCTTACCTTACTCGTCATCGACTTACACCGTCGTCAGATACGGTTAATAAATTATGCTCGTGATGTTATGTTACTTATAATATTTAAAAATAAAGGGTATTGACAGACAGATACCCAACAGACAGACGGACAACAAAGTGATCCTATAAGGGGTCCGTTTTTAGGGAATTGTAGCCAAAGTGGCGAAAACGGAACCCTTATAATTTCGTCATATCTATCTGTCCGTCCGTCCGTATGTCCCAGCAGATTTACTAGAAGACTATAAGCACTACAATTATAAAATTTGGTGGTACATACGGTGTATTCTTTGAACTGCTACATAAAAGTGATGTGACATTACAAAAAAAATATTAAATTAGGGGGTGCACTCCATACATGTAACCGGCGGATAAAATTAAAATTCTACGCACATGATCGTGTGGTATATGCCCTTACAGGGATAAACTCGCCTTTGTACATACATGTATATATATGTCAACTGTTCTTGTAATTTGTCTTGTAGTTTTCCTCATGTACAATAAAGAATTTATATTACATTACATAAAAATTATATGGAGATTTTTAGAAAACGCGCGTTTCGATTTAAATCAGCCGTTGGTGATATATTAGCTATCAGTCATAAAAAGTCCCCCCCCCCCCTCAAACTATGAAGTTTAAAATTTAAAAAAAATGAGGTGGTGTGCATTAATAAATAATTTCAACGATTTTTGGTTTAACAACAATCGTTTTGGTGAACAAGACAGTCTTGCCCAAACAAAAGGTTAAGTGCCGTGAGTTTGGATAGTGGTTTTAAATGTGGACTAGTACGAGTAGGTGTTGCTACGGAACCCTTCATTGTGTTGATCCGATATGCATTTGGCCCGTTTTTATCCCTTTTGAGGTACGAAACTCTAATTAAAGCTCGTTGCTGCACATTGATCGCTATCGTGGGTTGCCATAATTGAATTTGCTTTACACGGACCATCTGGTCAGACTATTAAATTAATATTAGTCGGTTGAACTCTGTACAGAGTTACAGCTTACTGATACGGCACCTATTCATCGCATAGTCGTGATCATTTACTCTATTGTGATAGGCATTTGTAATTTTATAAGGAATGCATAGGCTCGGCTTTGCATTTGTTTAAAGCAAATCATCACGCACGCCCACACACTGTTTAGAATAGGAATTTTGAACGAAACACATTCACATTATATTTTACGAGGTCGTAAACCCGTCAAATAGAATGCTCAATAAAACGTAATGTCCTACATCATAGCGCTGTAACAGACAGCTGGCGATTTATGGGAGATTACTCGAATGTCAGTTTATGCCAACTAACTTAAAATGAATGCTCACTTGACTATGATGCATTGCCAAACTCCTCACTCTCAACACAGCGCAGCCTCGAGAGCTCTGGGGACCTTATGATTTCATATGCTTGGCAAAAAATAAATAAATAGGTGTGATTAGCCTATAGTATTATGGCTATGTAATAGGAAAATTGAATATCTAATTTTAGGTTTAGTATAAATGGTTTGGTTTTCAAGATATTGGCATTTTTGTAAAAATCGAAGTGGTCAATATGATCGTCAGCACAATATAAGAGTAGAAAAAAATTATGGGCTCTAAATTCTTATGTTAGATCATTTTAGTAAAGGACACTTTATTTTATTTAAAAAAAAAGATACAAAACAGCATTCAAAGATTTTCTATAATTTTCTAAGAACTCGTGTATAAATATTTGGTTTATATCTTGTACGATAGATGAGTGTAAGGCCCTATGTTTCTTAGAGAATTTTTACCATTAATTATGACGTGTAATCGACTAGTGGAACAAAATAGCGCGTTAATATTTTTTGAGTTTTTAGCTGGTTCGATTTCAGGGCGAGACTAGTGAATTTTAGAATATCGTTGAATTCAGTTACGTTCCTTTTAAAAAATACAAAAATGTTCCCTTTGAGTAAAATAATCTAACTTAAGGATTTAAGGCAGTTTCCCTTACCCTGTATATATATATATATATCTTGCTTTTGGGTACAGACCTCTACTCACAGATGACAGGATGTGGGCCACTACACTATCCTAATGCGGGTTGGTGACTTCACACTTCGCAGCACACATTTTATGCCGGCTTCCAAACGATGTTTTTCTTGGGTGACCTTCGTGTTAATATTGATTGTCCTAATTTTTTTTTGCTGAAAATTCTTGATATAACGTTGATTGGTATACCTAGCTCATATTTCGCATACTTTACCTATACACATACTCGAAATTTTAAATGTATTACTCCTAATCACACCTCAGATTCGGTTGAAACCGCTCAACCAATCAGCGAAAACTCTTAGAGTATTCCAGTGTTCCAAACCGCGTGGTCTTGTCGGAGGTTTTCCCCAGGATTTTCCCTAGGCTATTCTCCAACTGCGCACGTTTATCGCTTTATTGAGCCCGGCCTATAAAGCCACAGTCAGGTTCAAGAGAAAAGCATCTATAACCTTTTGTTAGTACTTGATAGAAAGTGACGGATGCTTTGTCTCATCGTTTATCATGGCATAACTACGAGCATAATACGTGGCCGGGAGTTCCAGAGTCCATAGGCTGCAGTAAATGATTATCATCAGACAGGCCTTGCTTATGCTTGCATGGCACTGACGCATGTAGTAACCGGACAAGTGCGAGTCGGACTCGCTAACTGAGGGTTTCCTACAGATTTGTATTTGTGGTAACTAAACGCATGCACCCTCCCCGCTCTCTCGCGCTTGGTCGGTCGTGTGACGGAACACACACAATGTAAATGTCTTATTAAAATAAAGATATTAAGTTGCTATACCTTGGTATTAATTAATTACCAAGAAGATTACGAACCTATGCGAAGAAACCGTATGTATTCATCTCTTAGGTGGCAGGCTTTCATTTGGAGGTTATTGTTGGGGTATTGTCAAAACAAGTGTCACGAAGGCAAATCGGTCGGTAAAGCAGCAAACTTCTACGGAGTACTGTGCGCAATAACGAAACGCACATGTTTACGTCACCCCATCAATTGACAGGTGTCGGTAAAACAGACAGACTACTCGCCTGTGCTTGTCTGTGCTACGCTATTTATCGCTGTTGCTATAATGAAATTGCAATTTTCTAATGGAGGAATATAATAAAAATATTTTAAGCGGAAAAACATCGTGGATCCAAGATTTATCAAAAGACAAATTATTGCAACTGGTGCAGGAGTTACAATTATATACAAGCGATGACCCCAGTCTCGATGACCTACGGACTTTGCTGCGGGAGCACGTAAAATCAAAAAAAATCAACATGGCTACAAATCAAAGCATTTCGTTATCAAATCTAGAAAATTTTGGAGGTAGCAATTGGCGAACGTACGAAGAGCAGTTAAACTGTTACATGCTATTACACGACATTCCCGACGGGAAAAAGGTGCCGTTACTTTTAACTAAACTCTCTGCAAATGTCTATGAAAATTTGGCAGGCTTGTGTTCACCTAATTCACCACTAAAGTGCACCTACAAGCAACTATGTGAAAAACTCCACGAGTATTATCACCCAAAAACGAACTTAGCAGTTTATCGAGCGAAGTTCATGGACCGGAAGCAAGAGGAACACGAGACTATAAAAGATTATCTTCTAGCGTTGCGCAAGTTGGCGAAAGATTGTGAATTTAAAGATGAGAACGAATATTTAAAGGAGCGGCTATTGAATGGTGTTTACAATGACACAATCAGATATGAAGTTCTGAAAATGGCAGATGCTTCACTAAGTCAGCTGTCAGCGGTGGCAGAGACGGCCGAGATGGCGTTTAAACTATCCGCTAAGCCCGCCGAGGTCTTCAAGATGACTGCAGAACGGGGAAAGATGGGCTCACGATCACAGTCTCGTGGGAAGGGTCAACAATCCCAAGTTAAGTGTTTCTGCTGTGGAAAGATAGGGCATATACGAGACCAGTGCACTCTGCGGTACAAATACTGTTCTGAATGTGGCAAGAAAGGACACATTTTCAAAGTCTGTCCTATGAAGAAGGCGAATGTGAAAGCAGTGGCTTGCTTCTCGGACATACAGGACCATGAAGAGAGTGAAACTGGTGTAAATTATGAGCAAGATGATATGTATCAGGTACTTAATTTGGAATGTAACTGTAAAATATTTAAAAAAGTTCCATCCATGTTTTTAAAATTACAAATTGAGGGCACCTCATTTGATTTTGAAGTGGACACGGGGTCTGACATTACTACTTTAAATGAAAGTGATAAAAATCGGTTTTTCTCACATAAAGACCTCTTACACTCAAAAATAACTATGATAAACTTTAACCAATCCACATCAAAACCAATTGGGGTACTAAATAACCTAAATGTAACATATAACAAAGTGGAATACAAGAATATGACATTGGTGGTGGTACAGGATGGTTTGCCAAGAGTGATTGGAAAAGACTGGCTAATGCAATTAAAATTATGGCCATTAAACTTGAAACAAAATGTAAATGTTTGTACCACTGCCAATGCCAAGCAGGAATATCTAGAACAAATAAAAAGAGATTTCCCTATTGTCTTTGAACCTGGTTGGGGTAATTTTAAAAAGGCAAATGTAACTCTAAAACTCAAACCAAATACCAAGCCCAAATTTTTACCAGCTCGAAGTGTACCATTTGCTTTAAAAGCTAAGGTTGAAGCCGAGATAGATAGGCTACTTATAAATGGTCGCATTGCTCCCATAGAATTTAGTGAATGGGGAACATCTGTTGTTCCTGTATTGAAGGGTGATGGGTCAGTACGCCTCTGTGGAGATTATAAAGTGACTCTTAACCCAAACCTTGAAATTGACCACTTTCCACTCCCAACTATAAATGACATATTGTCAAACTTTGAAGGAAATAAATACTTTTGTGAACTAGATTTAAAAGAGGCATACTTACAGGCACCTCTGGATGTAGAATCACAAAATTTAACTACAATAGTCACTGAAAAAGGTATCTATAAATACTTATATTTACCCTTTGGAGTAAGTACAGGGCCAAGTTCATATCAGCGACTAATAGTGCAACTGTTGTCAGGACTGGAAGGTGTCAAGGTTTATATAGACAATGTTTTTATTGCAGGGAAAACAATAGAGGAAACTTTTTCACGACTCAAATCAGTTTTGGAACGCTTCGCTGAGGCGGAGCTGAAATTGAAATTATCGAAATGTAAATTCTTTGAACAAGAGCTCACCGTATTTGGATATAAGGTATCAGGTGAAGGCATTAGCGTAATTAAAGAAAATATCAAGCCTTTGTTGACGACACCTAGACCAGAGAACATAAAAATGCTGCGTTCCTTTTTAGGAAAAGTCAATTATTACAATAGGTTCCTCAAAGATATGGCCACAATATTACAGCCTTTGTACAACTGTTTAAAGAACGAAAAATTTAGCTGGAATCAAGAATGCGATGTATCCTTTGAAAAAATTAAAGAAGCGTTAACAAAAACAGTCACATTATCTCATTACAGTAACGAATTACCAGTAATCCTAAGCTGTGATGCTTCGGACTATGGTGTAGCCGCGGTACTCTCAGTGAAGGATGAAAGGGGTGTAGTGAAACCGGTAGCTTATGCAAGTAAAAAGTTAAATGATGCTCAGATAAAGTACCCGACTATTGAGAAAGAGGCTTTTGCAATCATATTTGGGGTATCAAAATTTTATGAATACCTATTTGGGCGAACATTCGAATTACAAACAGACAATGCTGCCTTAGTAAGTATATTAGGCCCCAAAAAGGGTATCCCAAAAATGGCTTGTAGAAGGTTACAACACTGGGCTATATTCCTTTCTGCCTTCACTTACACCATTAACCATATAAAAACAGATAGGAACCCTGCGGATTATCTATCACGGTATCCTACATCAGATAATAGCAATTTCAACCATCCATTGTTAGATAGTAGCGAGTTAAGTGTGCTAAATTTTCTGTCATTGTCAAACTTTGAGAATGTAAATTGGAAAACAGTTGAAAAGGAAACAAAAAAGTGCACAACTCTTTCCACTGTAATGAGATATTGTACTGATGGGTGGCCTGATAAAGAGGTATTGAATGAGGAACTCAAATACTATTATGACAGGAAAAATGAATTGAGTATTGATCAGGGTTGTCTGTTATGGGGAACACGAGTGATAATACCGAAAAGTTTACATAACCTCGTTATGAATGAGTTACATGCCAGTCATTTTGGTGTAAATAGAATGAAACAAATTGCTAGGTCATATTTCTGGTGGACTACAATAGACAAGGATATAACAGATATAACAAATTCCTGTTTAATTTGTTTAGAGAACAGAAAGGCCCCAGAAAAAGTGCCGCTGACGCCTTGGCCCTCAGCACAGGCTGTCTGGGAGCGCTTACATGCGGATTTTCTTGGGCCGTTCTGTGGAAAAATGTTTCTGATAATCATAGACAGCTACTCTAAATGGCCAGAGGCCTACGGTATGACAAATATAACTGCTACTAATACTATTAAGATTTTTGAATCATTGTATGCCCGGTATGGATATCCGCTCCATTTGGTGGTGGATAATGGGACAACGTGGACAAGTACTGAATTCAAAAATTACTGTAACAGCAAAAACATTAAAATAAGCTATACTCCACCATATTTTCCAGCTACAAATGGAGCAGCCGAACGTTTTGTACAGACTTTTAAAAATCATGTAAAAAAAATTATGGACAGTGGTAAAACTCTAGAGAATGCCGTAAATTTATTTTTATGTGATTATCGTACAAGTGTAAATAGAGCAACTGGTGTCAGCCCCTCAAAATTAATGTATCAACGAGAGTTCAGGACGAGATTTTCTTTGCTCAGACCACAGCCAATAAGTTCAAGGTTGCAAATAAATAATGAAAAAATGGCAGAGTTCAGTAAGGGAAAACGCAATGTAACCTTTGAGCCGGGGATGAAGGTTATGGTCAGAGACTATAGAGATAAAAACAAAAAGTGGATTGAAGGGGAAATTCAGGAATATCTGACACCAGGGGTCACGTACTTAGTAAACGTCGAGGGAAGGATAGTTAAGCGTCATGCTAATCAAATGTTACCTATCAGCAAACATTAACTCAAACCATTCGTTTGCAAATGTTATTTTTAAACGAATGTAATTTTAACGTTTGCATTAGAGTAAAAATACTAGTTGTAAGTATATACTTCTCATTATTAAGTATATAGTTAATGTTAATTTAGTACATGTACTTAGTGAGTAAGCATATTACTATGTGCTGGGGGAGAGCTGTGGTAACTAAACGCATGCACCCTCCCCGCTCTCTCGCGCTTGGTCGGTCGTGTGACGGAACACACACAATGTAAATGTCTTATTAAAATAAAGATATTAAGTTGCTATACCTTGGTATTAATTAATTACCAAGAAATCAACCCCTGGACACCAGCAGTGCAACCAGATATTACAGTATTGTTATAGGGTCGAATTATACGCTGTTTGAGGCATAAACGGATTGATTTCTTCACAAATTTGTATTGTTATAGGTCAACGGAAAGTACCCTATAAATTTTGAGTCCCTTGAGAGGATCGAATTATAAGCTTTTTGAGGCATAAACGGATTGATTTCTTCATTTCTATGTCAGTCAATCAATCAATCAGTCAGTCAGTTTCTTCTTTTATTATGATTTATTTAATTACAAATGTACAGTTTTCAGATTCTCCTCTGTACTGTATACTTCTTTTTCCATATTTTTTTCTTTTTCTCTGTACTTAAGTCTCTGTAGTATAAGACGATATTACCTGTCAAATTTCACACCCTTTATATTTCAATTCCTTTGAGAGTGACGATATATACATTTTTTAGCTGCATTTAAACGACCGTAATATTATTTTTTACGTTAACTTACAAGTTTGATTTTTTTCACAGCTGCAAGGGATTCTATACCTGTGTATACAATCCCTTACCTGTACCTTATACCTGTGTATATGGGTTTAATTTCAACTCGATACCTCCACGCGTTCCCGAGATAAAGCGTCGTCAGATAGACAGACGGACAACAAAGTGATCCTATCAGAGTTCCGTTTTTTTTTCATTTTAGCTACGGAATCCTAAAAACGGCCAAATGCGAATCTGAATCGCGCACCCTTCATTCTTTATAAGATTAAAATAACATAGCAAATCAATAGCAATAGCAATCGATAGCAATAGTAGTCCTAAAATAATGCCGACTGTTTGTGGTCATCTTAATTAAGCTGGAAGTGTCCTAATTACAAGCCCTTTAAAGCGACAGAGAAGCTTTGTGACAGACGGACACAAACTCACAATAGTAGATTGTTAACCAAGGGTTGAAAGTGACCCGCTTCACTCGCCAATAGTTCAAGGGTGAAATGGGTGCTTTCACCCGAGTTAAACACTCTACTTTTCATTTCGACTATGAGGAAAATAAATTTGAATTAAAAGTGGATTCAGTAATAAAAACATGCGCTACAGCAACCAGCAGCCGGCGCCGCCGCGCCCCGCGGCCCGTGCGTGCGGCCTAAAGAACTAAAAAAAAAATTGCTTTCCAACCTCGGAAAAGCGACATTCAACCCGGCTATCTACTTATGAAAATAGAACTTTCCGAACAGGAGAGATGAAAAGGTTCCTTTGTTATCTTTTTGGCACGAAGCCTCTAAACGAACTAACGGCGGTTGAATCGTATTCCAATTAAGTTAAATTGCCTGCTTCACAAGGACTTGTCACAAAATCCAAGTGCTATATTTTAGCGCGATGGGGCCGTTTGCATAATGAGGATTTTGTCATAGGCACGAAGCTTGACTGAAATTGAGGTAATCTGGACTTTTTTTCAATAATCTTTCTTGGGCTTCGGAAATACGTTTTTTACCGCGAAAAGGTTTCAAATATCGGTGGAGAAAACACTAGTGGTAATTTTTCTATACAAACGTTGTCGCTGATTTTAGACCATTGATTAAGGTTTTTTTTTCAGTTACGGTTTAATATCATATCATAAGCTATGGCCGCCTAGTGGTTCCAAGCATGCGACTCGCAACACAACCTTCCGTCATGGGTTCGAATCCAGGCGCGAACCAATGAGTTTTTTGAACTTGTGTACAAATTTTCCCTGTATACTAGCCATTAGCCTTTCGGTGAAGGAAAACCTCTTGATCCTCCTCACGTAGACGTTAATACAAAGTCCCCAACCCGCGTTGCACCCGCGTAGATTTTATGAGGGAAAGTCTGTACCCAACAGTGGGGGAGTAAGTTCACCGTGATAGCCAGCTACGATAGCATTCCTGTTCCTTTATTATGACACCATGAGGAATCATTACCCTCTCTTCGCCCTAATTAGGGATATGCATGCGCAAGGTGATTCACAGAAGCTGGCGTGGAATGTATTTCACATACTAATAATAAATCAGTTATAATCTCTTTATTGCAACTTCAACATTACAGTATTAAGTTCAAGCCCTAGCTCTCAAAATAGGTTTCAGTTCCTTTCCAAATACAGGCATTATTATAGTTACAACATTAGACTAAGGTCAGTGTCATACATTTTCCGCGACAGCTTTTGTGTATCGACATATTCAGTACAATAATTTACTATATGTATACTACGAGTATATGGAGAGCAAATTTTCACAATAAAGTAAACTACACCAAGAAAAATCAATGCAATATTAGATTTTGAATTAGCTAAGCCCGCGGAACAAAATTTCGGCGATATTATACATAGCATTAAAGAAGCGACTCCATAATCAATAAAAATTTGTGTCAACCAACGGAACAAATAGTCAACAAGTAAACATTGTGTTTAAGAATTATTCCAAGAACCAATTCAATTTCACTTTGGCACTTAACAATAAACAAAACCATTTACCAAGTCCTTGAACACCCACGTGCTGGTTAATTTTATATTTAATTGTCTACGAGTTATGCAATGGTTCCAGAACAATACGGTATTATACTGACAGTCATATCAGCAAGTTCTTATGAAACGTTAAGAACGCTCGGTTGATATAAATTTGGTAGGAAAATATGACTAGTGATGTGACCATTTTCTATTGTTAAACTGCGCAATTTGTTTCATCTTCTATTTCATAATCTTTAAAGTAGCATAAAAGGTTGAAGTTTGATGTTCTCCAAGTATCTGGAGACCCTGGGACCCTGGTCTTCAGACACTAAAGATTTAGTGAAAAGAGTGTCTCAAAAACTCATCGGAGTCTCAGGTGATCTCAGGGCCGGGTCTTGCCCAGAGGTTGAGCTTGGCTGTTCAACAAGGAAATGCGGCGAGCGTGCTGGGAACGATGCCTCGGGCGACATTAGGTTGTGGTGAGGGCGGACAATTTTGCTTATAATAATTGCATAGCATAATAATTACTTGTAATTTATAAAACAGTAAACAATATTTGTAACATTATTAAGTATTTTCGTAAATTTTGTTTATAAGTAACGTATAAATTATATTATTATACAATATATATAAAAGAAGAAGTCCTGGCTGACTAACTGACTAATCAACTCACAGCCGAAACTACTAACACTAGAGAATTGATTTTTGCACAGTCGGTTATATTTATAGTGTAGGTAAGGTGTAAGAAAGGATTTTTCGAAAATTATCCACTAAGGGATGAAAATTTTTATGGTAGAACGTATTTATTGAAGTGAGAGATTTGATACTTTGTATATAGACTCTCTGTTTAAATATATTCATGGCATATTTCAGTGTTTTCCAAAATTTCTTCCTTGAATGGGTGAAAAAGGGGTTCAAAGTTTGAACGGGCAGCAATTTTTTTACCACTGAGGGATTTGAAACTTCGGTTACTGACTTTCTATTTAAATATAAAAAAAACGTATTTAAGCATTTTTCGAATTTCTTTCTCTTTTCCAAATCTTTTTTAACGTGAGAGACTCTTTGATTAAATACAACAAAACATATTTCAGCGTTGTCTGAAATATTTTTTGTTGTATTACACTTATCTTATCTTTTTTTAACTTTTTCTATCTTTGTTTAACTTTTTTTTTCACCCTCTGTGTACACAACCATAGGAGCATGCCTTTCTTCATTGTAAATAGTCGTGTCCGTCAAAAAATATCTTTGCGACCAGAAAATCTCTCCCCCGTTGCTTCAGCGTCGAAAAGTTGAAAATTGGCGTTGAACTCGTGAATCTCTTTAAAAACAAAATTGGTCAAGTGCGAGTCCAACTCGCGCACCGATAGAAGGTATACTTTCAGCTTAATCGCGTAGGAATTTATATAAATACACATATATTAAACAAAAATACATGGCAAGGTGATTAAATTACAAACTTATATATAGGAATATATTTTGATGATGAAAAAAAAAAGAAAAATTAGATCTATAGTTATATTTTTCCTGTAAACTATACATTGATATTAATATTAACAGTTCCATATGTTTTCCTTTAAACTTCGGAGATAGGGGGGGGCGGTATTTTTTAAAACTTTTTCCCACATAAATCGAAAATGACTCGACGTAAAAAAAAGTTTAAAAATGTGCAACTCAAGCCCTTTCATATACAGTATACACCCCAGATATTCACTAGACTAAAATTTAGAACCATCTATTATCTGTCATTTATCACAGAAAAAAAAATATTTACAAAAAATCTCATGTTCTATGCATCTGCCTTACCCTTCTTTATAACTATACCAAATTTCAAATCAATAGAATAAGTAGTTCTTAAGGTAATTAACGATGTGACAGACAGACAGACAAAGTGAAACTATAAATAAATAAATAAAATAAAGCAATAAATAAATAAGTCTTCCTTTTCTCCATTTTGGTACGGAATTCTAAAAATGAGGTCAATTTATGAATAGAGTACGGTCTCTAATAAGATTTAAAGTTCAAAAATTTTGTACGTGTAACTTAAAAGTTATAATCTCATTAAGGCACCCCATCTGCCTCTTATGTCTGTAATGTCGAATTTTTATAAAGAACCCAAGTCGATTAGGTCCCTTTGAGCGAGGTTTGGCCTGCCTTTTCGATCACGCATTTCGTTTTACCTCACCACCAGTCCCTAGTATTACTTGACCCTTAAATACGTAATAAATATGTTGCAATTAGAGCCATCCTTATGCTGGTTCCTCTGAGACGAGTTATAAGAACACTGTGAATACTAGCCTTCTCCGAACAAGTAAGTCAATAAGCTGTCTGGTGTTACGGCCTTACTTTTCTACTTAATTATAATTAAATACACGCTTTGAGTGACAGCATGTGAGAAAAACACTTTCCATTGTGTAATTTACTTGTCAACTTGTAAATTGGGATATGTAACGTATGAAAGTTGTGGTGCGGCGTACTACTTAGAGTCATACGCTTCAGGTAATTTAGAATCGTTTTCACCGTAGGGAGACTGGTGTCCCGTGGTACCAGATGAACCTCAATCTGCACGATCCACGATGGGGATTACCACCATCCATGGTTTATTTAAGCAGACTGCCGACGTTGGTTTGACAACGCTCCGCATCATAGAAATTCGTTTGTTAGAAGGCTGTCGACTGTTACCATCCCTCCCCCTCTGTTGTAACTTGGCGATCACTGATTAGGGGTCGTTCGGTCCGGCGTCCTAGGCACACACTCACGGACCCGGACGACGTAATCACAGCGTCCATGGAAAGATGGAACGCTACGCTTACGCCTTCCAACTCAGACACGACGCGATGCGTACACTTATGCATTCCCGCCGGCTACGACGTCCACCGCGAAATCGCGACAACACAGACACATATTGTCCCTATTTGTCCCGGTACCGCCGCATACCAGGTAAAGTCAGTCCGACCCAGGTCGTGCATAGCTGAGTTTCTTGCTGGACTCTTCTCAGTTAGGCTAGATATAGTGAACCAGCGACAAAAATCGCAGTAGCTCGATTCCAGACACACCTAAGATTTGGTTGAAGCCGCTCAACCAACCTCGCTGGAGCGCAAACTCTTAGATTATTCCAGTGTTTAAACCGCTCGCGTGGTCATATCTGAGGTTTCCCCTGGATTTTCCCCAGGTCACTCTCCAACCAAGCACTTTGTTCTTTGTGTTGTGTCACAATGTTCTTTTAATGAATAAAAACCGATTTAATAATATATGGAGGAGTTATAATACTGAAAGACAAAATTATATATTAAATATAGTGATTAATGTGCATGGTACCTAATTTTAACTCCGGCACACCCCCCTGGTTAAAAGTGTCCAATGGTATGGACACAGTTAACCAAATCTCATTAAAAATATCAAATAAAATTGTGTAAAAACCAAGTGACCTAGCTATACATTAGTACGAACAATAATATATTTCAATGGAAAAATCTGAGAACAAAAGGTGTTTAAATGATGGACACCTTACCCTACACAAAACACTATTTAAGAAATGTAGTATGGGATAAAATATCCAATCAATGGCCTTTTTAATCGAATCATCAATTCATCATTACGAAGCGGTATATCGAGACCATTTAGCCTAATTGACACTAAGTTACATTGATACAGGTGCAAACGTGTTAGGAATACAACATTTCTATATATGATTAGCCCTAGCTATAAAAATATAAAAAAACTCACGCTAAATTAGTGTTATTGAAGGTAAAGATGGATTGCCGGGAATTGAAGAAAACTCGTTTTTGCGTAGGTACCTAAAGCCTGTGATAGATTGCTTTGTAGGATTAAATTCTGTTAAAGAATGTAAGGATTTTTGTTCTATGTATTAATTTAAGGATTTTTTTTTGTAAGGATTTTTGTTGTAATTGTTACCTATAATTTACATTTACAAATACGCCAGTCACTTAACTTCTTGTGATATTTAAACGGGCTCAATTTTATAAAAAAATTGTCTGTCAATACTGACAGTGCCAGATTTTTGGAATTGTACCGAAAAAAATATTTTTCTACAATACTACAAGAACGCATAGTTGTGAAATATGTAGTTATTGTAACTAAATTCTAGTAGCATTAATCAAAATTATTGTATCGTGTATTATGTGGTTTGTAAAAGCTACTGCAAGAATCTAGTTAAACGCAGTTTGGTACTATTTACAATTGCATTGTATAAATAAAGATCCAAGCGTAATAAATACAAAGCGTTTGTGTTATTTACAATATGCATCGTAGTACGAACACATGCAATGTATAAATAAAGATGCAAGTGTAACTGATACAAAATGTATAAATTTGCACATGGAGGTATTAAATAAACCTAATAAAATATCTTCAAAATATATCAACACGTGTAAATGAGATTTGCCAGATGGTCAACTTTAGTGTTAGTAGCCATGCCGAAATAAGTTTCCTAAGATAGGCTATTAAAACTTTAGTGGTTTTTACTCTGGAGTACCACTATAGCGTGAGGTCATAGCAACTCTTGCCGATCTCCTCAAACGTTATAAAGGTCTGTGGTCTCGTTTATTAGCAACTGATAACACCGTGATCCAACTTCTACACTCTAACAACTTTTAGATGACCCCTGAATACAAATATCAAATATAGGTTGGTATGCAGAGATGACGATTGATGATTTGACAAAGTTGATAGTGACTGACTGTCCAACATATTAGATCTCTCATTTCATACAGTTACTATGCGTTGAACGGTTTTTGGTTTTTAGTCGCTAGCCCCGTTAGCTCCTATTTTTCATCCTAAGGCTTTCGCCTTGGCCGTTCCACTGGGGATTTTCTTGTGTATGTCACGCACTACTATCGAGACACGGTAAGGTTCTTGCCGTGTCACTTGATATCTCGAAGGCTGTTGACAGGCTCTGTCATGCTAGTCTGCTTCGCAAGATATCTGATTTCCTGAGTGAGCAGTCGATCCGAGTAGTCATTAGTCGTCGATGGCTGCTCGTCGGTCATCATGGCTATTGATGCTGGAGTTCCTCAGGGGTCTGTTTTCTCTGCGACCCTTTTCTTGCTTCATATTAACGACCTCCTTCTTTCAGGAATGGTATGCATATGCAGATGACAATACGGTCATGGAGAGATATTTGTTCAGTGCAAGGGCAGGTTGTGTAGAAATTCGATGTGATAAGCAATGGTAGAGCAGATTAACTCAACATTAAATCTGGTATGCCAATGGAGCGACAACAATCTGGTTAGTTTCAACACCACCAAAATGCAAGCGTATCTGTTTACCGCAAAAAGGAACCCATTCAATCTGGCGACTACTTTCCGAGGTGCAACCGTGCCTGTAGCCAACGATCTCGAGCTGCTTGGCATGAAGATATGATCAAACCTTAACTTCGGCACTTTGACCGAGTCCAAACCCGTAACAGCGGCCAAAAAGCTGAGCATCCTAAATAAGGTCAAGCGACACTTCACGCCTCCTTGGAGTATTGTAGTTCTTTTATGTATAATGCACACTGGTAAGGTTTAGAATGCCGGCGGCTGTATTTCCGAATTCATATAATCTAGACTTTTTTAGGGCACGAGTGAACAGGCATCTTCTAGGAGAGCTCGCTTCATCATCGGCTGGCCAAGAGCAATCCCAATTTTAATAAAAAGAATACCATTTTTGAAATTTTGCCTTTTCATTGCACAAAGTCAGCAGTGGTTATTTTTATTCTGGACCCAAGTACTTATATGCTTACCAGTTTTTACACCTTAAATTCACGAATTTAAGGAATTCTCATACAACTTCAACCCCTATTTTTACCCCTACCAAAGCTCCAACATACATTCGTTTTCACGCGGGGCCATCCTAAATAAACACACAAAAATTCTAAAAACCTGTAAAATGTGTTCTATTAGCGTTTCTAAGACCCCTCAATTGATGTTTTTGCTAATATCTTCAATGTACGATTTTCGAGCCGACATGAAGCTGTAGACAGCTTTATAATAAGTAATGATTATTCTTTATGCATAGATGGGGTAGTATTGTGGTGTTCATGTACGTAACTTAACAATTACGTTAGTTGAAAATAAAGATATTCAGTTCAAACTAAATCAAAAGAAATTCAAAGAGATTCAGTATTAATTATTCAATATTAATAAATAATAATGCAAAAAGCAACGCATAATTTTTTGCAGCTGGTTGCAGAAATAATGACAAGAACTAGGACCATTTGTTTTTTTATGCGGCTGTCAGGACAGTCGGAGAAAGAGAAAAAAAATTAAGGTAGTGTTTGTATATTTTTAAGGATAAAATAAATGATAGGTACACACAAATGTTTTTACAGTAATTTGGAGTAAGTGACTTACTACCAGCTATTTAAATTGACTAGGAGTATAGGTACTTTCGAATGGCCTGTCCGTTTCGTATCAAAACATAACGCGATATTCACGCTCAATTTGACAATAATTTAAAAAGTAAGTCAATTTGACAATTAATTAAGTACTAAGGTACAATAGTAGATTGTATCTCAAGGGAGCCAAATGATATGTTTACGGCGAGGGTTTCAGGTGTTTACGCCCAAGACGGAAATAATTTTGCTACCGTGTGACACATACTGCTTTTCACACCGTCTATGAGGCCCGCTGCTAAAAACATGAAATATCTTACAAATTATTTTACTACCGAGTGGCACATACTGCTTTTCACACCTTCTTTGAGGAAAAGAGTTTTTGTTACCCTCAAATGAGGGAAGAAAAGTACAACTTTGATCCCTCATTCGAAGACAACAATAACTCTTTTCTGAATAGCAGGTGTGAAAATGCAATATTCTTTACGCCGGTCTGCCCTGGCCGGCCGGCTCGGCGTTGTACGCTCAAGGTCAAGCAACATAGTATATGAGCAGCGTCTAGATTTATTTATGTAGTTGGTTTGAACATCTTTCTTTCATTGATTTTGTCTGAACTATTTTGACTTAACGAAACTCGCTGGTGGTAAGGGCGGGGCCTCGAAAGAGCGCGTTGCGTGCGATAGAAAGAGATGGTCCCGTTTAGGCACGTTTGGCATATGTAAATGGGGGATTTGTTAACGATTACTTATCCTGTGATACAAGCCATTCAGCGAAAGAAGTTTGTTCAACATGGCTGTCAGTTGACATAATAAATCTAATCGTATTTTTTTCAAATCTAGGTGAAGCCAGGTCTATTAAATCAAAATTATTGAAATCAACACTGGGTTTTTTCAAAGATAGATAAATTGCAATCAATTATATCAAATGAAGGTAAATCAAATCAAAATTTATTTTTTGTAAAGAATGGATGGTTTTTAATGCTGAATTTGCCGAACAGGATCGATTTCTTTTATGCTTTAGCCATAATAAAAATATATATATTTTCAAATAACCGAATTAATATTTTTTTCTCAATAATCTCCCAACTGGTTAGAGTGAATTTATCTGGGGTCTCCATTGGTTCCTATACAATTTAAGCTCCGTTTCTTTTCAATTAATAACGTTTTCCATCATAATTTTCATGTCATATTGTCACTAGTCATAAAATTAAACAATATAAATTGAAGTTCCGATTTTTGCAGGTCATCATTATTGTTAGTCATAAAATTGATTAGTCATAACATTCAATGTGCAGATTCTATGCCATTTCATAATGTTAAAGGCAATAAACTTGCTTATAATAATTGTTGTAAGGTCTTTTTTTGCAGGTCATAATAATTGGTAGTCACATGATTGGTTAGGGTCGATTTTTACTTTTTTTGGGCTTATTTAAAAAATTTAAAAAAAGAACCTGGAAGTTTAAGGCGGGATCTTAATCTTCTGACCTGTCTGCCTTAGAGTCGATTTTGTCCTAGCAGGCCTTACTGGGTTTTTATAAAAAAAATAACCTCGAAGATTAAGATTGGAGACCCCTTAGTCTTCTGAACCTAAGAACATTAGAGTGAGTTTTGTTATAAGACACATATTATCGAAATTCATAATGAAATGAATTAGCACTTTCGAATATATGTCTGGAAATGTTTAAGTCACTTATATATGACAATATGACTTTCAACCATTGTACTTGCACATTGAAATATATGTCTTAAATATTTATGAATAATTATCGATAGACCTTTGAACGCTATAGTCAACAATTTTTTGACCTTGTGGTTATAGTAATGAATATTATAGATCATTAATGTTAGTACTGTTAAGCGTTATACTTAAGAAAAACTATGACTGTTGATGTTTATGTCTAAAAATTTTATGGATATCAATTTCTGACCATCGAAATTCGAAACAATAAGTTTATTGGAAACAAAGGGATCTCTTTATCTGAGTTTGAAGTTAAGCGACACAATTCTCCTCTTAACTACCAGAGAGTGTTACATAATATAAACTGACGGCTCTCATCGGTGCATTCAAGTACCCGGCAACCATAAATAAATATCAGCTATATCAATGAATACACTGGAATTATCCGATAAATTTCACAGTTAATCCTCATTTATCATCCAAGCAACCTTTTGAACTCAATTAGATATATTAATTCCGTCACTTTGCCTTTGTTGACTTCGTTAATTGAACGCTAGTACTCGTACCTATGTCAAAGTTAATTAATCATGTCATGTATCCTTTGAAACTTTAGGTAAGCCTTAATTATTTTACACTTTTTGATATCTTTAGTCAGTAAAATAATAGTAAATTACTGCAGATGCTGACAATCCCTGTTTGCACCGAGGCTTATATAGTGCTTTTCTCAAAAAATGCAACGAAACTTGAAAATTATAAGAAAAACTCGAAATTTAATTATAAGGATTCAGTAATAAAAACACGCACTGCAGCAGCCGGCCCCGGAAACAAAAGACGATCACGTTGCCGGCCTACGCCGGCTATGTTGTATGTAATTACGTTATGGACCTCTCATCGGGCCGCACCCGATACTTCGCATCCTGTTATAACGAACATATTAACGTCAATATTTCGTTGCATGTTTGAGAAAATCACTTATTATGCCAATGAATTCAGTATACATTGAAATGTCCGCAGAAATCTACACCTGAGACATGAAAAGGCCTGACTGCATCTAATCTTTCCTTTGGCAATAAGCCTTTCAATTGTGAAGACAGTCCTTGGACCCGATGGTGGAATTCGAGTCGTAGAGATGAAAATGAATAATAAAACATATTCCAGATTGATACAAAATATTTGCCCTTTACCCATTGTAACGTTGCATTTTACATGACTTATTCTTAATAACACAAACATTAAATTATAAACCTATTTTAAAATAGACCTTTTTTAACATACCTAAAGTAAGTTTTTACATACATTAAACACTACCCTAATAATACACTAACAAATAAAAACTTTATACAAATAGGTAATAAAATAAACAACATAAAAACGTCAGGTATTTTTAACATTTGTGTGCACGATGGTTTAGGGCAAACCTTGGTTATTCGGTGGTATGCAGTCATTCGTTGATAGTTTTGGTATATATTATTATATCGGACCCATCTGATATTTTTGTAGCTTGTACTGTTTTTAAATTTACGCCACTTGTAGTCATTATGATAGGGAAGGTTCCTCGTTTGTTATTTTGTTTAATGTTTCTCAGCTACAAGACGATAACAAACTATCACCGA
Organism: Epiblema foenella; assembly: GCA_963556455.1. Classification (NCBI taxonomy): domain Eukaryota; kingdom Metazoa; phylum Arthropoda; class Insecta; order Lepidoptera; family Tortricidae; genus Epiblema; species Epiblema foenella. Next base: position 17,710,544 of record OY747105.1, read on the forward strand.
ATAACTGCATGTCATCGAGTAGCCCAGGTTTGCCCTACCTAGGTGCCGGTCGCGTTCATTAGCTAGTTCTTGTGTCATTTCACATGCTGGCAAATATTAAATATGTTAAATTAATTTAATATTCTCGTCCTTCCGACGTATTTGGGAGGTCTAAATCTTAACCAGGTCGGGCCTAGCTGAGTTTCTTGCTGGACTCTTCTCAGCTAGGCTAAGCTTAGTGAACCAGCGACAAAACTCCCAGTAGCTCGATTCCACTCACACCTCAGATTTGGTTGAAGCCCCTCAACCAATCTCACTGGAGCGCAAACTCTTAGAGTATTCAGGTGTTTAAACCTCCCTCGTGATCGTGTCAGAGGTTTTCCCTGAATTTTCCCCAGGCCACTCTCCAACCGCGCACTCCTATCGCTTTATTGGGTCCGGCCTATAAAGCCACAGTCAGGTTAAAAAAGAATATGCAATTTAATTTCTAAAGGTACCTACGGAAGCACCAAAATCAATGATTGAAAGACATTGAACAGTGACTCGGGTGATGGGGGTCACCCATAATTATTAGGGTACCAAAGATGTCTGAAACTGTGTTGGGTACCTATAAATGTATGGATGGAAACACATCTTGGATACCTACTCAGCCTTTATACTGGATAGCGGATTACCAACCTCTTAAGTATGGTCCATGTCACAGATTTGTTTACGCTTTTGCACCTTATTCTTTTCTTTTATAATTGATTGATTGATATTTACTTTTTATTTTTTTAATTGACGTCGAGTAAGGTTTGCGAGTAAGATTTCCAGGGCCGTATCATAAAATCGTATGAATAAAATCTTGCGGTCAAATCAAACGCGTAAAATATTATATTGGTGTTGTTTTGATTCTACAGGAAATCGTACGCGGTCAATGCTGTTTACAAATAATCAAAGGCTGGCTTTCAGTTCCATAATATTCGTACTGATGTTTTATGATCAACAAAGCCGTAATTGGGTGGCAGAAGTTCTATATCCGGAAATTCGAGGGGAAATGTGAGGTGACACCGATTTACTTTTAACCTGTTTTTTAATTGGAGGATCGCTTTACAAATTAACTAACGTTAACTTTACCCCCATTTGTTTTAATTTCTTTATTTATAATGCCTAATTATATCGCCACCTGCAATTCGTAATTATTTTTAAAACTAGGCAAAGTAGTTAGAATTGCCTTTAATTTTGTATAAAAATAATGAAGCGACAGTTTAATTTCATTAATTATAGTTACTTTGGCATTTCATTTCATAGTTCAACAGTGAAAACTGAACAATAAAGTAAATTTGTGTGATATTGCACTGGTGCTTTCCACTGAAGTAAAGCGGAGCGGAGACGTAGAAAATTGACTGAATTTGTTTGTCAATTATAAAGGTGAGTATTCACCAGAGGTGCGATGTATTGCGTAGTGTGAGGAAAAAACTCATCAGTAAAGTATAGCTTAATTTCCTGTCCTCAGTTAGCGCAGTTCTGGTGAATAATGGGATCAACGGCGTGGGGTTTTTCTCACATACAGGCCGTGCGAGGGATGTGCGATACCAAATGTGCTATATATACTACCAGCGGATTTATTACACTACACTTTTAATAAATTTTGTGTTAATTGTTGGATTTGCACCTGCAACATTAATCAAAACACAATTAACACAAAATTAATCTGAAATTATCTAATTTAAATGCGTTTTATTTAATGTTCATTGTTAGGTTTTAAATGTTTTTATTTAAAAAATAATAAATGTAACTAACAGGTGCAAACAGTATACAAGCAGAAATCTCAGTAATCTTCTCAGTCATATGTCATCAGTCAATTAGATTTTTTTTTGAGAATTCATAAAACTCTTAAGCCCATAAGTAAGTACAGAAAACACTTTTCATTGCATACTTTGCTCGGATTTCGGTATGGGAGCCTACTTAAATATAAAACCGTCGTCGTTATCGGCGTCCTTTTGGATTAAATCTTGGGATGTAAGGTTTAAAAATAGAGTTTAGAAGGAACTAAGTAAATTTACTGACAATATGGAAAGGTTCCACGTACAGGTCTATTATTATATAGCTAATAGTGGTATTATCAACTCGTACGAGGGTTGTTACTTCTGTATCCGGAATAGAAAAAATAAACAAACATAATATATGATTTTATGAGTCATCTGACAAAACGTTTAAACATCAACTGAGAAAGCTTTTCTTGGATAACCCTCTGTACTCGGTAAATGAGTACATGGAATTACATAAAAAAAAAAATTATTGATAATACTTACGGACATTTTGCTGATAAACTGTTTTATTATAAATTGTGTGATTAATTATTTTTTGACATTTGTTTAAAATTGTGTAATTACATTCGAATTAACCATTTATTTAATTGCCAATTGTTGTCGTAAATTCCATTTGTATTTTATTTATATTTTCTGTGTGTCCAATTATGTTATGACGATCCTTATTCGGTGAATTGATTGATGATCATGATGTGAATTCGTATACTTTTGACATGAATGCAAATTTATATTGTAATTTACATCTATGAAAGAAATGAATCTGAATCTGAATCTATTGTTTTTCAAAATATTCTCCGTGATGATCGATGCACTTTTGCATACGTTGAAACCAATTTTTAAAACGCTTTTTCCATTCTGACTGAGGTATCTCCAAAACATGTTGTTTGAATTGAACGCGTCGACGGCATCTTCACGGGTCGAAAATCGTTGATTACGTAATGTATGCTTTACATTTCCTGGAAATAAATAAAAATCATTGTTGATTGTTGTTTAGTTTCAGGATAATAAGCATATATCCAGGATTCGTCACCTGTGTAGATATTATAAACATCTTTTGAGTAACCTCGGTTATATTTTTTCAACATTTTCTTGCACCATTTGACACGAGCCTCTTTTTGATCCATAGTTCAATTGTGTGGGATCCAACGCAAATTTTTTTTTTTACAGCTAAATACTCATTAATATCTTATTGATACTAGTCATACATATGCCCAGAGTCGCCTCTATCTCGCGATACGTGACATGACGGTCATGCATTATAAGTTTTCGTACAGCTTCAATAATTTGTGGTACAATGACCGATTTCGGGCGACCTTCCTTAAGTTCGTACGTGAGCATACTAAGTCCATGGTTGAACTCACTAAACCAGTGATAAACAGTTGTTTTCGATGGAGCTTCATCACCAAAAGTTGAAGTTAATTGATCTATGCACTGTTGTTGCGTTAAACCACGCCGAAAATCGTAATAAATCATAGCACGAATATTTTCACGAGTGAGTTCCATTCTTGCAGCAAGATGACATTTTAAACCCGCCAAAAACAAAAGACTAGCGTACATAAGAAAAAAAATATATAGCGGCCAGTATTAAAAAAAGTTCAATTTTTACCAAGGAGGCACATAGCGTTAAAAATGTTGGGACCCGGAATCCGGTTACATAAGTAGCAGCCCTCGTATACTTATGCTCGGGCTGGGCTGTTAACTAGTTATTTCCAGACACGTTTTAGTGTTTATCTCAAAGTGGAAACTGATTAAAACTTTACCAAACATCCTAAGAGTTAAACCAAATATTCGCCGCAATTTTTATGTTGAATACTTTCAGTTTATGTTCACGAAAAATAAAAGCCCTAGCTTTTCCTTTGAGTTTTTCACTAAGTAGGTACTTTAAAAAGTACATGGGTGCTTAATTAAGTCCTTTTGAAAGTACATAAAACATCATAAGTCAGTGTCTGAACAAACATTGATCGTTTATTAAATAGAACATCTTCAAATTAATCAAGTACATGGTTTTAGAGAAATTATATATATATAACAATGAATCGGTTGATCTGCGACTTTGTCAATCTCTATCTAATGCCCTTTGAGGCTTAAAAAGGTAAAAATGGCGGTTCGCGTTTTCCTGCGGATATTGAAACGACAAAAATCTTATTGTTTTAATACAAATACAAAATAGTCTATTTTATAAAATGTACAATTTTTATGATCTAAGGGATAGTGCTGCCCGTTAAGCAAACAGTTGCCTGTGTTGGGAGACACCGCTCTTCCTTAGGCTATAAAAAGTATTAAAAACAACCAATATCCAAACCTGGGTACAAAGAAAAGAAAATATTTGTAAATACTTAAAATTAAACAATTGCAATTAAACAATTTAATATTCATCGATTACATAAAATATAAATAAATACGTGATTATTGAAACGTACGGATTAATTTAGGCTACTTTTCAAAAAACGTGTAAGACCCTTGTAAATTTTCCCATTTATGTACAATTACGAGTAAAAGTGAAATGTCTACGTATTTTACTTTTCTGCGTTTTTTTTCTTTTTTTGTGGACAAGCTTACACAAATCGACCTAGTCCCAAACTAAGCAAAGATTGTACTATGGGTACTAAGCGATGATAAAACGTACACGACGAATATAGCTGTCGCAGAATTAACAAGTTTAAGTACAAATACGTAGCACTTATTTGTTATACTGAACTAATCCGGCTTTGCGTCATTGCGGTTCGTTTTTAAGCCTAGGTATTTATTTATCCCAACCACAATAGTTTCTTAATAAGCAAAATTATCGAAGTGTGAACCGTAAACCGAATACATTTTATTCGATTTCATTCAATAATAAGATATAAAACGACCGCTTTAGCCTAGTTGGTAGTGACGCTGCCTACGAAGCTGGAGGTCCCGGGTTCGAATCCTGGTCAGGGCATTTATTTGTGTGATGAGCATGAATATTTGTTCCTGAGTCTTGGATGTTTTCTATGTATTTAAGTATATATTTTTCTATATAAGTATGTATATCGTCGCCTAATACCCATAGTACAAGCTTTCCATAGTTTGGGACTAGATCGACTTGTGTAAGATTGTCCCCAAATATTTATTTTATTTATTACTAGCGACCCGCCCCGGCTTCGCACGGGTGCACTATTTAATGGATGTTATTATACATATAAACCTTCCTCTTCAATCACTCTATCTATTAAAAAAAAATCGCATCAAAATCCGTTGCGTAGTTTTAAAGATTTAAGCATACATAGGGATATAGGGACAGAGTAAGCGACTTTGTTTTATACTATGTAGTGAAAGTGATTATTTATAATCATCGTTGTATGACGGTAAAGTCATAAGGCCCTATTTAACGGAAAAGGTTCCCGGATTACGAATAAAACGAAATGAAAAACTGGGTCAGGTCGTTCCTTTGAAGCTGCGGCGATATTTAGCCTTGAATTTATATTCTATTCCTAGCTCTTATTAAACTTCTGTGATTCGCCTTTCGTGATTACATTATACTTTAATTATACTTTACTTGTAGTAGCACGCGAGTGTGCTGCTATCGTAGACAATTTGTGACGCACTGACACGGTGTCTTCGCGGATAGGTTCGAGGTAATTTTTTAAATTTTAGACACTGCAATACGTACCCACTTTTTACATATGAATATTATGGATGTTGAGATGGATGGCAAATGACATTATGGCATGTGATAGTTATGGATTTCAATGATTATGGAAAATGAGATTATTGATATTGATATTACGGAAATAAAGATTCTGGCATATAAATAATATGGTAAACCATACAGCATACGAAATTATAGAAAACAACATTATGGCAGTTGAATATTATGGCAGATAAAATTCGGGCAAATGAAATTCTGGCAAGCAAGAGTATACCCTAAAAATGAGATTGTAAAGGGTGTTCACACCCCAGATAATTTAAGATTAGCTCAATAATCCTGAGATTCAGGCCGCATGTAGTGAACACAAACAAAAACTCATTGCGACTGCTGTAACAGGCGTAGTGACTACACTGTCCACGTTATTGACAATGGATGCCAAATATGAATATTTAAAAAGTAATGTTTTAAGATTGTTGAAATGAGGTTTGAATAGTCAAACTCATTGGCCATAAAGAATGTTCTATATTTGGTATTTGCAATCGAATGCGCATGTCAAACAACTCACTGTAACAGAATGTCAGTTCAGTTGAGTATTCACCTTCAAATAGTAATATTGATATGTTTGTATTATAGTGTTTATTGTAATATTTAATACCACGGGTGTTATCTCCTAAATTATTAATAAATATATACTGCCAAAGCCCCTGAATAGTTTCTCAAAGATCTCTCAGCGATACGGGACGACTTCTATGTCACATATATTTTTCTGAGACTCAAACTAGACGTAACTTCTTAGTGCCTAGTCTAAACAAAGAGGTCAAGGAAAATATAACAGATTTAAAGCGCGATAATATGCTCTTTGGTAAGATTTACAAGACAGTTTAATACCCATTAAAGCGATTACCAATCATCGGAGCTCGCGACGCTATTAGATCCAGGAACTGACTCGGAGCCTCAGGCGGGTAAATTAAAATTATTTTACACAAAATGGTTACAAATAACAAGTGATCTCACTATTTTGTCTTGGGTCCGTGGTTTACCCATTCCTGTGTCAGACCATGTCTCAGTCGAAATTCCCTGTAAATAAACTAGAATTCGTTTCGCATGGATCGAATATGGATGAGGAGATCAATAAACTCATTAGGTGTGGTGCAATTATAGAACGTGAACCTTGTGAAGGTCACTTTTTATCTAGCATTTTTTTTATAAAGAAAAGCAATGGAAAAAACTGAATCTAAAACCTTTAAATAAATTTATCTACGCGCCTTATTTCAAAGTCGAGGATTATAGGACAGTTATGCGGCTTGTCAAAAGATGCATACATGTGTTCCTTGGACTTAAAAGACGCTTATTTTTCTGTAAGTATAGATACAGTGCCTTTACCACGAGTTTGCATGACCGTACTCGCTAGCGACTGCATAAACGATTTAGTATTCCGATTCTTAGTTCTATTGCGTAACCTTCAGAGGCGCCGTACTGTTGCCCATACAAATTTTTACACAGTCGCTAGCGAGTACGGTCATGTAAACCCATGGTAAAGGCACAGAATATAGAAAATTCTTACGTTTTCTTTGACTGGGGAAATTGTACGAGTCGCTTTTGGGTTAAATATAGCACCATATAGGTATATTTACAAAACTGATGCGTCCTGTGGGACAGCATCTTCGTAATCAAGTTTAATGTCGGTAATTTATTTAGAGGACATATTACTGTTCGTACCCTGATTGCTCTCGCAATTACAATTTAACGAAGGAATTGTTGGTATCTTTAGGCTTCACTATTAATTCTGACAAGTCAGTAGATACACCAAGCCATGGCTAATTTCCTTGGTTTTAGTCTCAATTCTGTAGAGTACACAATTGGCATTCCAGAGGACATGAGACAGAAGATTAAAAAAAGGGCTATTACACTTTTGTTCTAAAGATGCAGACTTTGTAACTTCGCACATTTGATAGGTCTATTAGTTTCGATTTCTCCGGCAGTGCCGTACGGCTGGATGTATACGAAAAACATGGAAAGAACCACATTTTTGTATTTAAAAGATAATGACAATTATGATCAATTTATAAATGTTCCTGATACTTTACATGAAGACCTTAATTGGTGGCTTCGTAACATGGATGTATGTAATAATCCAATACGAACCGGCAATTACCAGTTAGAAATATTTTCGAACGCAAGTGTCACTGGTTGGGGAGTTTGGTTGTTCTGACATGAGAGCTAGTGGTTAGTGGACCAAACTGGAACTGACTCACCACTTAAATACTTAAGAATTACATGCTGCCTTTTTTGGTTTAAAAATATTCGCGAAAAATCGTACCTAAACCAAACTGTGAAATCCTCTTGAGAATTGATAATTCCACAGCAATTGCGTATATTAATCGCATGGGGGGAATGCAATTCCCCCATTTGAATAATATAAGTAGAAAAACATGGCAGTGGTGCGAGGCCCGGGGTTTATATGTTTTTGCCTCATATATTAGCTCAAGCGATAATTATACATCATACATGCCGACATAGAGTGGGAACTAGCGGATAGTGCGTTTCGGGCGATCTGTAATTATTTCCGTAAGATTCCCGAAATATATTTATTTGCTAGCCGAATTAACAGAAAATGTTCCAAATTAATGGCATCACGACCCGGACGCTTATTTGACGCGTTCACGATATCATGGTCGTCGTATTATTTTTACGCGTTCCCACTTTTTTGTCTAATACTCTCTTTTTCTGTTGTTTTGTGTCACTGTAAACATCTTCTTATCGCCCTCTCTTTCATCCGCCATCATTCGTTATCGCGGTCATTCATACTTTTCCGCAATTAAACCTCTTTCACGTCATCCGCTTTATGGCCTGCCTGTCAAAAAGGAGAGATTTAATGTCATTGTACTAAGTCGACGTCGATGTGCAAAAATAACTAATTTTACTGCAAATACGTGATAAATACATAATTTCATATACACAAAAGAAGAAACCATAACCAGCATCCTAACAGGATTACACACTACAGCATCAGCAAGAGTGGCGGGCGCCCCGGAATATCTTCAGCAGAATAAAAGGTACGGCAGGTCACCATATACAACATTTTACATTTCTTCACAGACCCATAGTCCCCGTTGTCTGGCCTTCGGTCTTCTACCGCTGGTCCTTCGTCCTTCTTTGCCCGCGCTTACACATCTACAACTATATTTTATTACAAATGAAGTATAATGTAATCACGAAGGGCGAATCACAGAAGTTCAATAAAAAATCAAACGAACTTACCTGTAAGTGGAGTTCGATGACTAATAATTAAACGGTGTGATTCGTCCGAGTGATTACAACCCTCCCATCCCTAACCAGATCATATCATATTTTTTCCCTATTAGTACATGAAACAGCGCACACATGGCCTATGGACACTGGTCAACGCGTATGAAGTACCCTCGATTTGAGCTAGATATTTTGGAGAAATGCATTCCTCACCACTTATAGGTCGCTTGGGAAGGCCCTCTACCCTTTTCTGTATACAGGGAAACTATTTTACCATAATGATCTATGATTTGACTAACCATAGATCAAGATCATAGACCTTTATAATGGGACGCGACATATTGTTCTATACGTACAATTGCTTATATAAATAGCATCCATTTTGAAGGCACACACATAAACATATATCTATCTCGTTCTTACTCAGCACTGTAACTCGCAGGAAAACAATATAACAGTATTTCAGTGCGTACATAAAGTGAAACATGAATATACGTAAATACCTAATGAGGCCGAAAATCCGCCATGCTTAGCGCACCAAATGTCATTGTCAGTCAGTTCAGCCGGTACTTGTCTTGTCAAAAAGTCGTGGTATAAATCAAAATAACTAATTATCTTTCAATATTTTGCTTGTGATTTAAAATAATTGAAGCCAAATGTAAATAATTACGTCGCAAATATGCCAGTGTGTAGTGTAATAGGGTGCGGCATAAGAAAAACACCTAATCAGCCATCTTTAACCATACACAGGTACGCTATAAATAACATTAAAAATATTGGTTATTGTTAATGTTGGGGGAAAAATAAAGGAAGATTTACATTAAAATTACCAAGGTTCTTCTGTGCAGTTATAGGTCATTAATGGATTTGACTTATTGAACTATATTTTTACGCTTAAATTATGTTAATTTATTAGCTGGGGTTGTACATTATTTATCGACTTTGATATCGATTTAATATGATTGCTTATATAAAATTTCTTATTTTATCATGCTACCCCACTTAAAACATACAAAAATAATAATTAAAACATATTTTATAGGATCCCAAGAAATGAGAGTAAAAGGAAAAAGTGGCTGGAAGCCATTGGAATGGAAAATATAAAGCCAAATGTAAAAGATGTTTATATTTGCTCGCTACATTTTGATGATAAATGTTTCAACAAAACTCTGGATGTGACTCGACTACGAGATGATGCCGTGCCCTTCAAATTTGTAAGAGTAAGTTAATACTGTATATACTTTAATAGTTAGTAGTGATATACTTTTTTTTACTATATACATATTTTAATTTATACATACTATTTTACAACAAAACGTGCTATAAAAGAATCAAAATTAATATACAAGTTTTTTATGGTGGGACGATGATCAGCAGGATAGTTGTTGGAGTGTCGGCTTATTGCATAATTCCTGCTCCGTCTTTGCAGTCGAAGGCCTTAATATGTCTTCTTGTGCCTCTCACCCTCATGGAAACTTCTTGTATAATTAAATTTGTACTTTTACTTTTAGCCTTTGATATACTTGTTGCTGCTACACTATTACTGATATGCTAGTTACGAATAGTTGTGGTCTATGTTATTCTCACTCTGTATAACTATTTTAGAAAAACTTTTGTGTTTGTGGCTGCGATTCCATCCAAGAAACGTATTTGCCCAATTTGAATGATAATGTCATCATTTAAGCTAACTTTATGAAAAAAATACTATGGACACAATTATTCTAAACTAATATTTCAATATTTTGCAGCAACATGCCAGCCCACATAAAACTGGCATATTAAAGGAAAATCAGTTGGAAACAAATCCTGTTTTGGCCGGTCCGGACACCTCTACCTTGGTAAATGCTTATATAATTTATATTTGTTTACTAATACCATAAATGGAAATTTATCATCAATCATGTAAACTATTATCTTACACCACAATTTTATTTACAGGTCCCTCTAAAAATTGCCAATACCAGTACACATACTGCTCCTCATGCTGTTGCTGGTACTTCAGGAATTGCAACTTTTATAGTAAGTTTATTTTTCATATTCATCTCTTTCCTGATGAGTCACGTAACTAGAAGAATGTTAAGTATGAATGTGGATGGATATAGCAGTAGAGGAAGGCAAAAAAAATGTATGGAGATGACGGCTGATAGAGCAGAGTGGAAGAGGATGACATGTTGTGCCGACCCCACCTGGCGTGGGAAAAGGGCTGGGAAATTATAATGATGATTCTTCCGTTCCCTCACCTTATTAGAAATTCCCCATCGGGAGGGATTAAAGGGACCTACACAGTTTACTTTGTATGTTGTTGGCTTTTATAATGTAAATGACGTCCCTATAATATTATTATTTTACGGTTTTGTGAATCTACATAGCTTAATTCATTATTGTCATATTCATCATGTAATTTTGTTACTATAGCTTTACTATTAAATATATGTGTAATAGATGTGTAGATTTATTAAGTACTTACCTTCTAAAATTTTATATTTTACAAGGTACTTAAGCAATAAGTTTATATTATAATTAATATTCGTATCGTATTAATATCTCTATGATTAATATTCGGTGATCAGGAAGGGGAACTTACTCTGCGTAGAATTAATAGGTACATCAGTTAAAGGGCCGACAGATTATCAGTTCGCTCGACGATATCAGCCTGGCAAGTGTTCGGAGCTGCCAAATTATGTGACACTGACTGACAGGTCGATATCTTCCGGCGAACTGGTAATCAGTGGGCGCCTTTGGTCTTAGTCTGATTTTAAACACACCTTTTTTATACACAGCTCCCCATGACGACGACCGCCGCGTGTACTGCTTCTTTTGCTTCTGTCCCTGGCACCTTAGGAGTGGATTATCTACCGGTACGTATACTACACCATGACCTACCTTAAGGCAACCTCCAACTGGAACCACTAACCGCCAGTTAGCAACGCTCATATTGAAAAACCTTCGAATGCTTGCAGTGCAGTACTTATTGGCAAATTGCTTAAAATTACCTCCAAATTTGTGATCGCCTACACATAAACATAGTGTATTAAATTATAATCATTTTTTATTTCAGAACCAAGCACAAAAAATAAAAAAACTTGAAGATAAATGTGATTTCTTAAGGAAGAAAGTAAAAAAATTAAATGAAAAAGTGCGGCGGCAAAAGAAAAAAATTGCAGAGTTCCAGAACATTATAAAAGACCTACAGGAAAGGAACCTTGTCAATAACGAAAACTCAATAGTTTTAGAAGCCTGCGCAGGTCCTAAAGACTTTTTAAAGAGGCAAATTTTGAAAAGTGAAGGCTTGCCTTTGGAAAAACAATATTCGGAGGAGACTAGAAAATTTGCCCTTACGCTCCACTTCTTTTCGCCGAAGGCCTACAATTTTGTGCGTCGGACATACAATACATGCTTGCCTCACCCAAGGACTTTAACTAGGTGGTATCAAAAAATAAATGCGGAACCCGGCCTTTGTGAGGAAGCGTTTGAGGCTCTTCAAAACAAAGTTCGAGCTAGCGACACACCTATTGTGTGCTCGCTCATTTTTGATGAGATGTCAATAAGAAAGTCTTTATGCTGGGATCCCCAAAAAAAAATGTATTACGGGCGAGTTACTATAGGGTCAGAATGTGACAATGACGCATTGGAGGTGGCGAATCAATGCCTCGTATTTTTAGTTAATAACATCAATGGAAGTTGGAAACTTCCAATCGCATATTTTTTCATTACATCTTTGACAGCAGAGCAAAAATGTGAATTGTTAAAAATGTGCGTTCAAAAATGCGAGGAAGTGGGCATCAATATTGTGAGTGTTACATGCGATGGGCCTGCAGCAAATTTTGCGATGTTACAAGAGCTTGGTTGCCATTTTACTAAAGGACAAACTGAAAGCACATTCAAGTGCGGCGAAAGCACATTGCATGCATTTTTTGATCCTTGTCATATGGTCAAATTAATCCGAAACACATTCGGCGACTTAAGAGTGTTGGAAGATGTGCATGGCCGAAAAATTGATTTTACCTATCTGGAGGCGCTCATTAATTTGCAAGAAAGAGAGGGACTGCACATGGCCACAAAAATAACTAAAGCCCACATATATTTTGCTAAGCAAAAGATGAAAGTCCGTTTAGCAACTCAACTTCTAAGTAACTCTGTGGCGGATGCCTTAGAGTTTTGTAACTCTGAATTAAAACTCAAAGCGTTTGAAAATTGTGAGGGCACCGTAAGTTTTATAAAACTTCTTAACGATGTGTTCGATATCCTGAACAGTCACTCGATTCGCCCGCCTGGATTAAAAAAAGCCATGTGTCCCCAAAACATCGGCCTTATCGAAGTGCTGTTTGAAGGTGCAATTGGCTATATACGCGGCCTGAGGCTGCCGTCAGGGGAGTTAGTAATTGAGTCGAGGAGAAAGACTGGCTTTGTGGGGCTAATCATTGATATGAAAAGCGCATTAGCTTTATATCGACATCTTGTCGAAAACACAAAAATATTAAAATATTTGCCACTGTACAAGATCAGCCAGGATCACGTCGAGCTATTTTTTTCGGCTATAAGAGCTCGAGGGGGATTTAACAATAATCCAAATGCCGTTCAATTTAAAGCAGCCTTCAAGAGGCTTCTTATTCGAGCCGAAATTCGCGACGAAGGGCTGGGAAATTGTGTTGCCTTGGAGCAAGTTAATATTTTAAATTGCACAAGCACTAGCCCACAAAAAGCCTTGAACGATTTAACCGAAAAAAAACAATTGGTTGAAGTGCCAGAAGATGACAGCACCTTATACGAGGAATACATAGATTGCTTAAATAGCACTCTTTCCGTATATGCTGACTCAGTTGTTACTTACATCGCAGGATTTGTATCGAGGAAATTATCCCGCAATATAAAATGTCAGACGTGTGCTTCGTTATTGTTTGGAGATCCGAACAGCAATTTGAAAACGCTGATTCATTTTAAAACAAGAGGCGGACTGAAATACCCATCGAAAGATGTTGAAGACATAACGAAAAAGACAGAAAAGCTCATTAAACCTAACTTGGATAAGTCGATGCCCCAAAACTATTATCTATATATATTTAAATTCATTATGGAGCACTACTCCGAAAAATCGGACACCATTTTTCGGTCGGAATCAATTGATCATGACACTAATCATAAATACCTCTTAATAAAATGTGTCATCAAAACATATTTGGACATTCGGTTTAGATATTTCGGGAAAAAGGTAACCGACAAAATCTCTCTTCGGAACTATTTAAATAAAATAGTTTTATTTCGTAACGAGTAAAAAACTATTGTAAATTCGTTAAATTTGTAATAATTAAGTGATTTTAGAACGGAAGTCATAAGGAATGACGTTTGTTATTAAATAAATGTTCTGAAGGTGTTTTGTTTTTTTTATCACGCGGTCCCTTGATAAGTTTAAATTTTGAATCACTCTCACTTATGGTGCGGCGCATCTGTCTTGAGGTGCGTTGCGGTAGTGTGTTACGGACTTTAGACACAATTAAAATAGATTGTAATAGAGAGGTAAGTAGTCTAAGAAAAACAAGTACTCTTATTTTGATAACCAAAACAGCTTAGCTAGCCTGCTAACGTTTTATCGCCGACTTAAAGCTTCCATCCCTTTCATATACGCAAATGCGAGGGAGACGGCAACATACCAAAACGACGATAAAATTTAGCATGCTAGAGATGGGCAGATGGCACTGTACTACGCCATATGTTTATGTTTTGTGTTCACTGAGTAGTCATACGACAACTTTATAAAATCAGTGTGGCAACTTGAAATCGTCATATCGTTTACTTGGCAAATTTGAAGCACGAACTTGTCTTAGATTTGACACATCTAAATCAAAGTATCTTTGCACATAATATACTTACTTCCTATTAAAGTATAAATTCTACAAGTAAGTAATACTCAATAATATTTAAAATAAAATGAGCCAAGAACGTTTATCGATAAAACCTATTAACATTAATATCTTCTGGGCAGCACTAAAACCGCCATGTTTAGCGGCCAGATGACGTCACAGTGGCACGCATTTTTTGTTGACGTTTCATTTCCATAGGTTTCATACTTCAGTGATCAAGATATAAGAGACTAATGTATTGAACGGTTCTTGACTTTAATTTATCTATACGTTTGTTATGTAGGTGTTTTTAGATCTTTCAGGAAAATTAAAATATAAGACAATAATATACAACGTTGATGGTAGATGGTTCCTGTCACACTTTTTTAAAACTTTTACTATTGAGTTAAATGTTACCTAATTAAATTATGATACCTTATGGTTTCGTACAAACCGGTAACAAATCAAATCATAGGTAACATTTAACTTCACAGAAAAAGTTTTTAAACTACAAGTCCAGTGCAAAAATATATATCCAAACCTTAATTCGCCGAAATAAGATTCATGTGGCATATATTTGTGTAGATAAGTTTTATGCATCTATTTATTACACAGTACGAGAAAAAATTACTGGCAGCGACATAATCAAATAATATCAATTTTATTCAAAAGTTATCAATACCTACCAACTCTTTTATAGTTATCGAAATTGAGCCCCAGGGTGCAGCTGCCGTGATACGTGATTTATGCCACAGGTTCGGGTACGATTTTCGACCTGCATGGGCGTGTAATGTTTCAAATAACTTCGGTCATGTGGCTTAGCGAGACGAGAGCCCTTAATTTACTGAGCGTCTTATACTGTCGGGAACATACTTATCTCGCATCCCATCTTACCTCGAAGCATTTATTTTAATGTAGGCGCGCAATAAGGAATGTACCGACTCGGCTAACAGCATACTTATATGCCACCGACCCTGCACCATCAAATGCCGAAGTAGCCTTAGTTTGAACCATGTAAATTGTTTTTTTACAGAAGCCTGGGCCTAACGTGGGATTAAATCGGAATTCAAAATGTTACACGTTGCCGGGATGCTTTATTCCTTAGGGATGCCTTTGTTTCCACTTTTCCTTTTTTTATCAGAATAAACAAAAGAAATATCCTTTGGCACCTTCTTCTGTTGTTTATGTAAAGCAAGGGTAATGCGGCCCAGATATACACAAAAATAGATACCGAAGTTTCTACAAAAGTTAGGTGGCGCACACGTGTAAATTATGCGCGTTTCGTGTTTGTGAAGTTTGACAAGGACGTGCATCGCGTGGAGCGAAATTACGCAGTTTACGGTTCCTAATTAGAATGAATTATGTAAAATTCACTCTCGTACGGGAAAGGTTACAGTATACTATGTCAAAAACAATCCCAAACATCGGGGACCTTCCCCGACCGCAGGTTACTAATTGCGTAAAGATTAATTCTGGAGGCGTTTTAAAAGTAATAATAATTATAATTGTTTATTTCAGGATTAGCACATATTACAACACAAAATTACACTGTTACATTTTATAAAGTAAGACTAGCCGTTTACATAAATGACTGAGTAACTGAACACTCGCGTTATCCCTGATGGCTCGGTCTTTAAGGCTCGGCCGAGCTCTAATTATCGACTGACGTCAGTGAGAGTGTTGGCGCAGGTTCGTCAAACACGTCGAATGGTTAAATACATTTAACCTTCGTGCCATGGAAGATGGGGCGGCCGCTGGTTTGATACGCGACTTGTTGCTACTCTGGCGCCGTCTTTTCTTCATGCGACCGCCTCAGAGGTGTCTGCGGCAAATTCGGTCGAACGCCTCAAGCGGCGCAAATATGTAGCCATCAACAGTGGCTACTAGATTGCCCCATTTGGGTTTGAGACTCAGGGGGTGAAAGCGCCCATAGTCTCTTTAAAGAATGCTCCAAACGCCTGATGGAGGTAACGCGTGACCGGAAGGCTGGATCCTATATGACACAAAAGATTCAACGTGGCAATGCTTCCAGCCTTCTAGGTAGGCTGCCATCAGAAGGCGATTTTAGGCATTTTTTTTATTTTTTATTTGTTTTAAGACAGAGAGAAGGATTTTTAGTAATCATTTTAATTTTAATACTGTTTACTGTTTTTTTAATGAATAATATCATATCAATTACATGACAATAAGAAAGTAAATTATAGATGTTTGCTCGCTGCGAGCTGAAATCAGATCAAAGGCCGCCGGGGTCATGATTGCCAATTTATTATTAGGGTTCCGTACCCTGAGGGTCCAAACGGAACCCTATTGTTGTCTCTCACGCGTCCGTCCATCGTCTGTCACACGTGTCAGGTGTTACAGCCAAACGGTTGGAGCTACAGTCTTCAAATTTTCACAGTATAGGTATGCACCTTGATGACCCCAAGGCATGCAAAATACATTCCCATTAAAATAGGTACGTCTACATTGTTCAATAAGAAGCGTAAAGTCTCATATTAGAAGTAAGGCAATTATTTTTTACTTTTTAGTGTTTTTTCGGAGTCGGTTTTATTTTTTTTTATGAAAAAATGTATATATTTCATATTTTTTTGTGAATCGTCACCAGAGAGCATCTCATAACGATTTCAATAAGCTCAAACACGATAAGGCTATAGTGTTTCGGAGTTCCGTTGCCTACCTTCCGGCTTCAATTAGCAGATCAGGTTGATGGTGACATTACATCAAGACCATTTAAATTGACTTCGTCATACTCGCGTCGGTATCTTGATCGAAATATCTTAATTCCACCCATGAAACACTAGGAGTTTTGGATGACCATCAGTGGTCTTCTTCGTCAGTTTCCGTTCACCAAATGCTACTTTCTGAATGAAAATGTTTGACTGATTACTGGAAATACCAAAATCGCTATATTTCCTTTGAATTTTTGAGGAATTTCCTCAATTCCTCATGGAACCCATCACCAGAACTAGATTCTGGTAACAATGAGACCAACCTTGAAGCATTTGCTTGTGACTCATCGATGCACAGCCGAACTGCTAACGCTAGAGAGTTGATTTTAGCACATGCAGATGATTTCATTTATAACGTAGGCTAAAAAATAAAAAAAATCGAAATTCATTCCCTAAGGGATGCAAGTTGGTATGAAAACACGTATTTATTGTAGTGTGATATTAAAAACTTTGCACAAGGGCCGATCGGAAAGTTTCTAGCTACTTCATCCCTATTTATAAATGCGACACCCCTTTTAACAATGTCATTGTAAGGGATATTTATTTACTATTATACTAGGATAAAGTCCGTATTGAAAAGCTCTTATTTTCTTTTAATGATTTTTTCAAAGCGATATGTATAACCTGCTACGCTGCACAAGTGTTATGGGCCATTTTTAAGGAGATTTGTACTGTGGGAGACGTATACGAATACCCTAATTTAAACACTAATAAATAGTGAATCATTTTCGTTGTTCGCAATGCAGTTTATTTGGCTACTGTAAATAATAAAATGATTGAACAGCTGACAAAGATGAGTTAGTACCTAGAAACTAGGTTTTTCAAATTATCATCATCATCATTTCAGCCGAAAGACGTCCACTGCTGAACATAGGCCTCCCCCAATCCCTTGGGGGGGATTTGCCATAGTCGCCACGCTTGGCAAGCGGGTTGGCGACCGCAGTTTGATGGTGGTAATGATCGAAGGATGCTGCTGCCCACCCTCCGATTTTCCCTTATTCGCCTCCTACGAAACCCACGGGAAGAGATGGGGTGGCGCAATTCTTACCCGGCAACCACACGGGTTTCAAATTATAGTCAAAATAAATGGTTTGCATGTAAAAAAACAACATTATACATAACAAACACTGGACAGACACAAACAATCACCGGTACTTTCGACTCCAGTTTTTTTATGTATACTTTTTTGTATCAAAAACTGTATATTTTTAGGAAACAAGTTTTTGTAAAATTAATGGATGAAAAAATAAGAGACATAGTAACTAACTGAGACAAAGTGACACTATTAAAAGGGGTGTCGCATAAATAGGGATGAAGTACATAGAAACTTTCGGATCAGCCTTCGTATATATACTCTGTTTAAAATCATTAAGGGCATATTTTTGCGGTTTTCAAATTTCGACTTCTTATACAATCTCTGTGTTTGTGTAGTTCGTATTTATCCAAGCGGTCTGCATTTGTACCTAGAGGTGTTCGGGATCTACGGCGCGGCGCGGATTTCCGCGGGGTGATTATTCCGGACGGGTTATTACGGAGTGACTATTCGGGTGGGCGGGTTGTTTCGCGCTGGCACATCTTGTTACTCTCTTAGCTCTCCCGATGACACCGTAGCCTGGGTGCATGTTACATGTCACAATATTAATATTGAAAAGTGTGTGAATATTGCAATTCATATAAGTACATTAAAGAAAACAATTACGTAGGCATGTCGAAAGTTACAAATGTGCATCAATATATATATACTAATACTATAGATCAGGGGATGATCACAAAGTATACATCTACATTATTTGTAACTAGTAGGTAAATTAAACACTTTATTTGACTTATCTTACAACTACAAACTTGAATAATATTTCATATACAGTATATACATTGTTTTGTAATAATATATTAGGACCCCGATAACATGTAACAGTTGTAAAACCTAATCTAAAATTTTATTTTCGACAAAAAAGTATTCTGTTTCGGGAAACCAGCCAGTATGTGAAGTAGTACCAACTTATACCAAACTTTGTACCTTCGCCTAGATACAAGTATTTAATTCGTATGTTAGATATAAGGAAGCATGAAATTACTGCACTTATTGTATTCTACGTGGTGGAGTGAATAAATATATTTATTATATTAATATACCATTTTAATGGAAAATGGTAAAACATTGATCTATTCTCTTTTCTTTTTATTGGGAAGAAACAAAAAAAATACAAAAACATGAAACAGATATTTAAAAAAATACAAAAATGTACACGTGACCTACTACGTAACCTATTTATTAAATGTCATAAACACTGATAAGAAAAACTTTAGGTGATTTATCTGTAACAAATTGTTGATCTGAAATAACGGCGCAAAATGGACGCTTGTTTATTATATAAAGTTCAAACTGTAAAATTTTAAATTGGATAAGCTGTTGTCAACACTGCTTGTACAAAAATTCTTGTTCTACATGAAATATTAACTCAGAATAGGTTAAACAGCATAATTCGGTGAGTAAATAATTAACTTTTTTAGTTTTTGTGTCTAGACGAATAAGACATTGGCGATAGAGGAATCAAAACAGTTATAAAAAAACAACAAAAATATGTTCCTCCATGGTTTTTATTGCTTAGCTTTTTAGGGTTCCGTAGCCAAAATGGCAAAAACAGAACCCTTATAGATTCGTCTTTTTTGTCCGTCCGTCCGTCCGTCCGTCCGTCCGTATGTCACAGCCGATTTACTCGGAGACTATAAGCACTACAATTATGAAATTTGGTAGAAAGATGTATTCTATGAACCGCTACATAAAAATGATGTGAAATTACAAAAATCATACATTTAACCGGTGGATGAAAAAAAAATTAAAATACTGAAAAAAATTGAGGTGGTGCAGACGAATTAGCTAGTAAAAGGTTGCGCAGAGAAGTAATCGCAACTAGAGCTTCTGACGTCAACCTTCAGTGTAATATCTCTGGAAGATCATGCCGTTCCCGCATTGGTCTATACAGTCACCAAAAAAGGTGTACACAACTACACAGTAATGCTTGAATAGGAATTAAAGGCTTGTGTGTGTGACCGTACTTTATCATTCAAGGAATATTTTTTTGCACTTACTATAGTTTGAATCAAGAATATTAATCATATACATATCGAATTGATAATGTGTGTTACGATAAGTCATTAATTGCTTCTTATTTTTGACGTCAAAAAAAGAGCATCGAAAGTTAAAAAAAAACTATGAAACTTTTACTTTTTTTATTCCACCGTCCATTTATCCATAGGAATAAGTAATAAAAATTCTAAACCAAGTACAGACAAATCAAACATTTTCCTTCGTAACTCCGGAGCGAATTGTACCAGCCAACATATCCAATACGTAACATACTCTGAACACGACTAAAACCGGCTGCGAGGGAGTTTATCGCCAGTTCCTTAAATGTTTTTATAATACAACTGATTGAAGCGCGCTCCAGAGTAATGAGAATAAGTACTGTAAAAAGTATTCGTCAATTTTTTTTAATGTACCTTTGATGTGTTCACTCTACATATTGATAAGGTTGACTGATTTTATGATATTATCTTATATGATTTCATGAAAACTGAGTAGAATAATGGGCTTATTTTTAGTTGCAAACAAGTACCGAGAATCAGCTACACAAAAGCCGATATATATGTCCGACTTAAATATGACTTATGAGCTGCGACCATCGATTTAAAATACCCTAGATACACTATCACCTACAAATGCAAGACGAAAAAGTGTCCAAGCCGTCATTACAAGTGTGTGCGTGTTAGAGACACACTATTTAAAGAAAATCAATTTGTACCAATTTATGTTTTTTCGATTTTCAGCCTTATGTCACAAGAATAACGTATTATTTGAAATGCAAAGTTTTTGGCGCTTGGGACATTACGGATCGCACACATCGATTGTCATTAGCGCAGAGAACAGAGTCTGTATCGCGTACCGTGAAGTCGCAAAATAATATTTTTTTGATTAGGTTCTGCATCGGCAGTAAACAAGCATACGGCCTGTCAGGTGGTAATGTCGATTTATTATTAATCATGAATCGTTGTTTACCACCTGAGGTACCTAAGCCTAGTTAAACCATCACGAACAATTTGCTCCTAGAACTGTATCCTAAAAGCATATGTGCAGGGAATTACCTGAAAGTTATAACTACATCAATTATTTTTAACCGACTTCACAAAAGGAGGATGTTCTCAATTAGTTATTTATTATTTAAATGTGTTATTTAAATGCGTTAAATATTCAAACTTAGACTTCATTACCCAGATATGTACTGTTTTATTTCAAATGCACACATTAGAAAGTTAAGATATCTTAGGATACGAAACTGAACACGCATACATCCCACGATATGTAAAGGTAACTAGTCATCGTATCCTATGGGTACTTATTTATTACTTAAGGCGTACCAACAGCTACTGTAAACGGAACGGAATTAAAGGAACTCACATATAGAAATAAAATAAAAGTATTAAGTAAACAGAATCAGCACATACTTTCGCACCATGTGAATACTATATCGATGATAAAAAAGTGTGAAAAGGAAAAAATATCAATAACTAAGCGAAATAAAATGAAAGATTACATACAAATAATACAACTCAATACGAACATTGCATACGGACAAGTGCTATGTTCTGTTGGTAATATAGGTATGTAACTACTGCGCATTTTACCGCGCATCATTTGTCGGCGCGTGGTTCCAAAAACGTCTGCGTAAGCTACATATTAAGTTGTGATTGTAATGTTTTAATTCTGGCTTTAAAGGTACCCAGATAAATGTAAAAGTAGATTAATAGTATTAATATTCTTATTTTATACCTTTTACGAACTTACATAAGTACAAATACACTCCATATGTTTGTGCTAATAAAAACAATACTTGTAAACTTTCGTCAAGAAATTAGCTGGTCTGCGACTCCATTCATTCGAAATTTTACTATAGTCTCAGTCATAGGTCTGCCATTTCGTTTCGATATTCAAATTATTAACCCGAGGGAAAGAGACAGGTAGCGTAGCAGATATTCTTAAATATTTGTATAAAGTAATTGTTATAAGCCTAATATAACTACGAATTCATTATATTATGAAACTTTAGATAAAAAGTCATCGAAAATACGAAATTACATATTTTTTTAACGCGGTTTAAGCGTTGTTTTTGCACTTTTTTACGGAGCATTTCGGCATGTTGACTCGCCGATGCCTAGCGTACGACTCCGAGCGCAAGTGTGCTTAAAATGCATTTAAGCACTCTTGAGCGTGGACGGCTTTGACTAGGGGTCACAAAACCGCTAGTATTTTTGAAAACCGGTTTTTCGGTTTTTGTACATTACAAAACCGGGTTTTCCGGTTTTTCGGTGATTTTTCGGTTTTACATATAAAAAGTGAAAAAAACTGCATTTTATGAATTTCAACTTTAATATTCAGTCATTTAACAATGGATATAAAACCTTTTTTATATCTTATAATTATTAGGAACAAAAATTCAACACAAAATAACTAAAATAATATCCTCCATGCACTTCTGGAACGCAAATGCAATAGTTAAAAAATATCTCGTTCGGTATGTTTATTTTAAACCCGCACACACTTTGTTTTAAAATGATCTTTTGTCATGTTAATTAACTTACAGATATTGTTCTTTATTTTTATTTACCGTGTATTCATTTGGTGTATGTTACATGCTGTGGTTTCACTGAAATGATTCCAAGTTTCCAACGAGGACCAGAGATGTTGTATTGAAAAACAAACTATACGTAGGGTAGGGCAATTAGCTAATTTTTATTAATTCAATTATATGTTCTATATTTACTGATAAACTAAAAAGTAGAAATTACAAATAGAAGAAGAAGTTATAAGTAGTAATAAACTGATAATCAAAGTAATACTTACAACTATCAAGTATTTAAGTGTAAAACCAAAAACTCGAAAAACCGGTTTGTTCAAATTTGAAAGCCGGTTTTCTCAATCGACGAAAAACCCGGTTTTTCCGGTTTTTTCGGTTTCGGTGAAAACG
Organism: Epiblema foenella; assembly: GCA_963556455.1. NCBI lineage: Eukaryota > Metazoa > Arthropoda > Insecta > Lepidoptera > Tortricidae > Epiblema > Epiblema foenella. The sequence goes on from OY747105.1 coordinate 17,733,788, forward strand.
GTTTTGTGACCCCTAGCTTTGACACGCGGATAGTGTATCTAGGGTATTTTAAATCGATGGCTGCAACTGAAGAAAAGAATCAAACTTCGAAATCGAAATCAGATCTCCGAAGAATCATCAAAAAAAAAATGCAAACCTAATGAATTGGGCACAAAGAACACATACGTTTTTAAATGATAATAAAGCCTCAGCCTCGGTCTGCTAGGAACAATGCCATTTTTATTTGGAACTACAACACAGTACTTCACTTGACTTTTTAGTTGAAAATGGAGGCAGATTTGCATTTTAAAACTAAGCGCATGTATTCGTCTCAGGAAGTCAAAATATTTCTTCAAATAAATCATTAAATGTCTATCGTATCAGAACACTCGAGAGTAACACATTAACCCGTCGTCTACCGGTTTCTGGGATCCCAGGGGTCATAATAAAAATGCTATTGAAGCAAGAGCAGTCAATCAAACCCGTCCTCTCCCGGCGAAAATAAATAGCATTCTTTTTGTTATGTGCCCGTAGATCTTGGGCACAGGCCGATAATGGGCTTAATTTAATTTAATTTAATTTAATCTTTATTTCGGACTCACAATCCATATATTGTTAGTAATTTCTTAACCTAGGCATGTTAGTATTTACATTATTTCAATAAATTACTTTTTGAATTAATTACATTGGAACAATTTATATAATCAAAAATACATTCAATTAATTTCATTTATTTTTCATTTTTGGGGTAAGCTAATTTACATCAAAACAAGTACGAGTAGGTACCGATACCTATTTTGATGCAAATAGCGCCACTGACCTTATTTGTCCGACCCAGTGCGACAGGATTGGGCAGTCATACCTTTTCTTGCAGACGCAATGACAAACGATGGCATAATGATTAAAAGTTAAACCGTATTTGTTATATTATGTTACCGTAAAATTGTAAACTTCGGTAGTTTATAGTCTAAATTCAATTGTTTGTAATAGTTAGATTACACGGTAAACCGACGGTTAGGTTGGTTTATAATATTTACGCGTTAGATTATAAACTATCGAATTTCACAATTTTACGATAATATAGGCACGACGGCATGTATAAACGACGACGATTTTTTAATAGATAAATATTGAGACAAATTATTATAACTACCACTCAAATACTTCTCTTAGGGGTCTAGATTTTTTTACCAGCTACCTATTGTACCGGTGACTAGACGAGAAACATTTCTACAACAGAAACGTCACTAACACACGCAAAACATTCGTTCTTAACAAACGCGAATTCATATACATACATTATTTTTTGTATACAAACGACGTCTTTGATATCGGAGATTGAATTGAATACGTAAGTGTACATGAAAAAAAAATCACACTATTCAAGAAGCAAATTCTAATTCCAAAATTTTAAGCTCCCATAATGTGTGACGTAAAGTTTATTCTGTACAAATTGAGTAGTAGTAATTTCTAAAAATCGCTCTCCTTTTTGATGTCAACGGCATTATGCTGTTTTGGCAACATGACTTTTCCGAAGCAAAATAGCTTGCTGAATCCGATTCCGAATTTTTCCAAGCCGAATTTTAGCTCCTTTGCTCACAATTAATAATGGCGGAATTCAATAAAAAATCCGTTAATATAATTCGAATCTGAGGGGCTACCGCGAACCATAAACGAAGTTTTCCCTCTCTGTCTCACTTATATGCAAACTTGCAAGTCCGATAGAGAGGGAAAACTTCGTTTGCTGTTCGCGGTAGCGCCCATGGTCGAAAGGTATCTTGGAGTGGTTTTCGGTAGTCGCTAAACTCAATTTTGTCAACCAGAGGTCAGCCCGTCAGGCTAACGAAAGCGGATGCAAACCTTTAGAGTACCCCGAAAATAGGGTTTCGTTTTAATATGAGAAATAAGGAAAATTCAAAAATGAATCTGATTTTTCAATATATTAGTATTTGTTGGTAAACTACATGTAATAATAAACATTATCACCAAAAATCTAGTTCATAGGTCAGTGGAAAGTTATAAAATTCTTGGTAACAAAAGTTTGTAATGAAAGCTGACTTTGGTGGCTTCTCATTCCTTTTTTGCCTACTTTACGAGCTTTAAACAATGATAACCCACTCGAAGAAAAATCCATCCCCCCTTTAGCTGTTTTGGAGCCCCCCCTTGAAAACATTTGGACCGACTTCTGTTCTCAAAATTGATTTCAGCGACTCCCAAAACCCATTCCAGAACAACCACCTCACTCGACCAGTTTTTTTAAAGTTTAGGCTCGATTTTGCCCGCCATCTTGTCTGCATCCACTTCCGGTACCCGGGACGACTTATGGTTAATACAATTGAGTTCAGTGACCCCCAAAACCCATTTCAGTATATCCCACTTGACCAGATTTGACTAATAATACATTTTTTTCATTTAGGCCCGAGTTTGAGCGCCATCTATTTTGCATCCACTTCCGGTATCCGGACCGACTTCTGGTTATCAAAATCGAGTTCAGCGAGCCCAAAGCTCATTTTAGAACACTTCACATGATCAGATTCGAAAAAGAATATTATTATGGATGTTTTTAGGTTTTTTCGCCACTTTGGCCGCCATCTTGAATTTTGAGCAAAGGAGCCAAAATTCGGGTTGGCAACATTCAGAATCGGACCCATCAGGATTTTTTACTTCGCATAAGTCATGTTACCAAAATGGCTCACAAAGTGCTGTTCAACTTGAAATGATGTCATAAAACTACCCGTCTACATGTTTATGTTTAATGCCTATTTGGCTCGCGCAAGTCTGCAATTTGTCTAGAAATCAAGGCCTCAATTCAGTTTGTAGGGGTCTGTTCCACATTTCAATTTATTTTCTTTAAATATTTCGCCCTCTTTCTGACGCAAGCGCACCAAACGCTAAATAGCATTGTAATCGGAAGCGACGAACAAAAATAGAATAATATTGAAATCAATTGCAATATTTATAAAGAGCTGATAATGATGACGATCATGATGATTATTAATTCGTTATTGTATGTTTGTTACCTACCTACAAACTAAATATAAAATAAATGTACTAAGGTACATTTTTTGACATTTTTCTTTCGTTGATTTATGTTAAGTTCATGTCGAACTCTCCAATACAACACCTCTAATAGAATAGAATTTGAGTTGTAATGTATTTTTTCATTGCCAATAAATAATGTCTATAGGTAACATATATATGTCTATGAATTCGATTTTGGAACCGCAATGTAAATCGATTCCCATTATTTAGTTAAGTGGTGGCAGATTAACATTTAAATGGGAACGGACCTCACCAGAACTAGGTCTCGAACTTTGATTTCCCTACAGATTATCGGGTTCTGCTCGGTAAATTATAATAAAAATTAATCGTTTCGTAACCATTAAATAGATCGTAATCTATCTATCTATATATATAAAATTGATACCCTGACTGATTCATCACCGCACAGGCGATAGCGCTTGGTCTAGGAATTTGAAATGTACACTCTAACTTACGTATATAACGTAGGCAAGGGATAAGAAGGAGTTTTTGGAACTTTCACCCCTAAACCAGTTAAATGCGATTATTACGGGGAGCAATAATTTTTAAAAGTGTGAGATCAGAAATGTGGTTATTCTCTGTTTAAAAAAATATAAAACTGATTTCAATGTTTTGCCATGCGGTATGACTATGTTTTTCATCTGGTATTTGCTGCCTCTTCTAGGCACGACACCGGGACATTGACGGTTGAAGTTACGTTGAGGATACCGCCAATAAGGGTGAGCGTGTTGTTGACAAATGCGAGAAACGCCGGGAGAGTCAAACTGCCCATGGACCAGATGCCGAGGTAGCCATATTTTATGGGAAGAATTGCTTGCTAACCAACTATAACACGAAATTGTTAAATTAAGAATCTTGCTGATAGAAGAGTCTTTTAGAATTTGGTCTATCTTGACCGTAAAGGAAATTTCCAGAATGGAGAACAACGAAGGATGAATAATAGATACATAAATTTAGGTGAAAACAAACAAGAGTCGCAGTCGCAGAATGTGCATAGAGCTATGTGTGGGTTTATTTGGAAGAGAAGTTCTGAACAACTATGAAAATGTTCTATTTTGGAATTTACTCCTAAAAGAGTGAGAGTGTTGTGAGAGAGAATATTTGGTGTCAGAATGTTGATTCGTTGATGATTGACGCGCAAATGTTAGGTGAAATGGTTTCTGATATGAAAAGTTCACATTGTGTAATACAAATTGACTGAGAGGCCAATTTCAGCAAATCGATCTTTCTCCCTAAAAAATGAAATGGTATACTCTTTTATGCAAAAGGCTGTTTCTTTAAAAAAATTAAGTGGTGTTATCAGTAATAATTTGTGTTAAAATCGTGTGTTGTGTCACGACAACGATTAACGCCAGACAGTTTAAAAAGAAAATCTAAAGTTAATCTTTGACCCTAAATGCGTCCAAATTAACAAGTGACACTTATTTGACAGCGTCCTAAACCTACACACACCCACACCTTGTTAATATTGTTACTCTGTAGTAAACAGTCAGAGAGCTATCCGTTACTAATTGTTGCCTTTGCCATCAAGTTAAACTAATCCTAAACTGTGACAAGCTCAAAAGGTTTGATGTAAATTTGAGAAAATGTAAATAATTTGTTTTGATATTGCATGGGAAGATTAGGGTCCCGCCAGACCGGTACCTGTAGTATAAGTTTTTTCGACACAAAATAGGCGAACGCGTTTGCTTTTAGTCTCAATTTGTATGGCAAAAAATAGTTACCGCCAAACGCCACCAGAGGCGCTGCTCGCGTTTCCATATATATTGGGACTAAACGCAAACTAGTTCGTATGTGTTTTGTTTCGAAATAACTTATACTATCTTTCGAGTGAGATTCTCTATCGTGTGAACTTTATGTCATCCATGGTTAATTTAGTGGTTGCGATAATTTTCAGTTTTCATTAGCAAATGTATGTATACATAACTAAATAAAGTACAGCCGTATTTACTAATATTGCACTCTATTCTTATGTAATGAAGCAAAAAATTAGGTATTATGAAATGGAATCGACTTCATAAGTAACTAGCCAGGCTACAAAGGACTGACCGTACAATACATACAATGTGCTATATGAACTTATATTTTAAGTAACCATGCTTTTAGCCAGTGCCAGTTGTTAGTAGTTTTATCAAATAAATGTAAATTACCCTTTATGTAATATTTGAAAACTACCCTTTATTAATTACCCTTTATGTTTTCTCAGGCAGCAATATAAGGAGTTAATTTATTAGTTGCAGATATTTTAACAGATGATACTTTACTTTAAAACAATTAACTTTAAATAGAAATTAAGAAATCTTTTCATATAATTTTTTTGTTTTAATTTACCGAACAAAAAATTAATTGTAATTTCGTCTAAAAATAATCACCATGTGCATTTAACTGACAAGACGTTTAACACTAATTCGTTTGTGTAGCGGTAAGGCATTTGGAAATAAAATTTATTTGCAAACGTTGCAATCAGACGGAAAATAACATGACATTGACAATCAAGTATTTGATTTATAGACGTGAAGTAGAGGTACTAGAATCTGTTCAATGAGTTCTCATTTAAGCACACACCACACCTCACATTAACAGGGTGTTTTTCGTAACGAATTTGTTTCTCAATTTTCTCCAAAAAAAGTTTTCTTATGGTTTTCATATTTTTGTGAATAGCACTACTTAAACTTATACAATCCTCGACTCGAACAGCAATTGTCAGCCTCGATATCTCTCTTAATTACTCGGACGGCAATCCCCTATTTTGCGGCCTCTGTTCTATTGTTAATTATAGCTAATCCTTTGAGCTGTTAAAATATACGCACATACTCACACCTGTATCCCACTGGACTTGTCAGTGACCAGAGAAAGTTCCAAATATTATCACAGTCCTTACGTACTACTTTCGCTTCGATCACATTCATACATACACGCTCGTTGCGAGTACTTCGAACTGCAAAGCAAAGGTTCTCAAGGTTTTGTGTATTATTTTTGGTGAGTAATAATAGTATATTTTATTATATGGTTTTGGTCTCACCCTATGTATTGAACATTATTTGTAAGTCTTGGATTTTAAATGTTTAAATTGAATCTTTAATTAAATAGAAACAGATTTGAAGAGTTGTTAGATCTTTATCTTCAACAGGAGGGTTTGCAGCTCAATATTCCAGAATTAACCAATTACCAATTTACTCGCTTCTTGAATTCTCGAAACTCTACATTATTTAGTCAAATAAAACTGAATATATATAGATAACTAATTTTTTTTTTTATCAAAAAGGTACACAGTTTCCAGCCAGTTAAAATGTATAGCTTTGAACAACCTGAAAATATATTCTTCATCTTATGGTTTTGAAGGGCAAATTCATTAACCGTCCGTCATGTAGTGAGCTCATGTTGATATCCATCTTTAAAACATTTTTTTAATAACATGTTACAAGTTACCTACACAAAGGGCCGCAACTCTCATTTCCGCCTGTCATTGCAGTCTCTTTTGTTGTAAAATTCTTTATTGTACACGAGTAAAACATAACATAAATTACTAGAACAGTTGACATATGTACAAAGACGAGCTTATCATCATATCTTATATATTATATATTATGATATAAGTAAAAACTGTTGAAAAAAAAACCCGGTGAAGGGTGAAGGGTGAGTCCGAGAACGTTCAGATGACATCGAGAAATTATACAAGTAATCGAATAATGCTAGCGATTACAAGTGAAGGGATGTTTACAAAAACAACATAACTTGCGCTGGAGGTGATATTACAGGAGATCGATAAAACTAAATTACTCTTAAAGTTTTACTTAACTAAGCTAGACATTATATATAGATATAATGAAGTAATATGGCCACAGAATAAACCCTTTCGGCCGCCATCGCAACTGTGTTTCACAACCAGTTGTCTATTAGGATTTTTTAATCTTTCATGGCAACCAGTTGTGATAGAAGAAGATTTATTCCTGTTACACAACCAGTTGTCATAGAAGAAAAAAATCGCCTCCATCGCAACTGTGTTTCACAACCAGTTGTCTATGAGGATTTTTAAATATTTCATGGCAACCAGTTGTGACAGAAGAACATTTATTCCTGTTACGCAACCAGGATTCCGGCTCTGACTTTGTGATATAAATATTGTTGTAAGGGACATATACACTAGTTCGACGATCAAAAGATATCACGATATTTGATAAATATCCCTAAATCACAGTGTATATTGTACCTACATTAAACTACTGTTACACAATATACATGTTCTTAAATAAGCATGCTTATTTTCGCATGGTCGCACTATTTGCATTTGCTATAAGCATGCTTAACCCTTTATAAGGCCCGTTGACAGGGACATGCTATCGCAGAATTTGTTGCAACTATCAGAATCCTAGACATTTCAAAAACCTATTTTAAAAGCAAGTTGAATAATCAATTAATGCAAACGATTTTGTGCCCTATTATTAAAACAGTATGATTGAATTTCTGATTGAGCGTATGTGGTCGATATATCGCCTCTGCCTTATAAAGGGTTAAAAGTAGCACATTCTAACACATACGTTAGTAGGTGGCAAGCTTTCAACCAGCATGTGTAACAGTAGCTTTATTTTAAATAATAATTATTTATTAAAACCTCCGCCTAGAATTAGAAATAAATCTGTCATAATGATTGACATTGGCATTTCATTATTTTCTTTGTATTTGAATTCTAATTATTTGCTTATAAATAGACGTCGCATAAATACATAGGTATTGATTATATAATATAAATAACATTAGGTCAAAGATTATCGTTTCAATGCAATTAGAGATTGTTATTCAAAGTCGATGCATTGAATAAGTATTCATCAAGCAATGTCTACTTCAAATATCTTTCCGAGTACGTCAAAACTAGAATTTATAACTTCAAGAAGAGGAGGAGTCACTCTTCTGTATGATGGTTATCGATATCATCGCAAAAAAATTTATACGAATGAGGATTCGTTTTTTAAATGTTGCGTTAGTTCCGGCTGTAAAGGTAATTTGACAGTGAACACGCGGAATGAGATAACAAAAATATCTAAAGCACATAACACTGATTGTAAACCTGATGTTGAAAAAAATGTGATATTGAAGAAGTTGGACTGTTTGAAGCAGAAGAGTAGTTGCAATTTTGTGTCCATTAAGAAGCAATACGAAGAAGCTGTTCGGGAACTTAAAGATGATGGTTATGAATTGCTTACTAAGATACCGAGATACGAAAATATAAAAACCGGCTTGTATAATGAAAGAAATAAGGTATTAGGTGTTGCTAAGACAAGGTTCAATAACGCCCATGACGTTATTATACCTAATAAATATAAAGATTTCCTTTTTTCCGAGTACTGTGACGACGATAAACGAATTATTGTTTTCGCTTCTAAAGAAATTAATCCAAAAAACGATCCAAAAAAAGAACGAAGTGGAATAGCGATTAATAAATACCATCACTTTTTCGCTGACGGTACTTTTAAATCTTGTCCCAAAGGATTTGCACAACTATATACGATACACGCTTATGATAAAAACAAACGCACTATACTTCCTTTGATATTTGCGTTAATGCCGAACAAGAAAACTGACACCTATAAAATATTGTTTAATATGATCAAGTCGCTTATAAGTTGGAATCCACAAAAAATAACTCTAGATTTTGAAGTTGCAGCTATAAATGCCATACAAAGTGTTTTTCCGAAAATCATATTCAAAGGTTGCTACTACCATTACAACCGTTGCCTATGGAAAAAAGCAAAACTCTTAAAATTGAAACTACGGACAGAACGAAGACACGTAGCACGCTGTGTAGGGCTTGCACGACTGCCAGCTCAATATATAGAAGAGGGTTATTTATACACAATGCAGAAAATGTCTTCCAATCCTAGTGAAAGCCTTAAAAAATTTAACAAATACTTTCAAAAGCAATGGTTAAAGAAAAATGATATGATGGAATCATGTTCTTGTGCGAAAGAAACTATAAGAACAAACAATAACATTGAAGGTTGGCATGCTAAGATAAACCGTTATATAGGACGGAAATATCCCTCACTGGCACAATTGTTAGAAGTTTTACAAACGGAAACCGAATCATATCATTTGAAATTGAGTAGTAAAAAAAAATTAGAATACAAACTAATCGACGACGAAATTGATGCAGCTACACAACAATTACAAAGAAAAGAAATTACGGTTGGACATTGTTTAGAAATAATAAGCCCGTTCTCTATTACATTTTAGTACTTAATAAGTTCATATAAAAGTGACAGAATATGTTTAAGTTTTCTTTTATAAAGGAGTGGCGGTTTAATACTTAAGGAACAAACAATTTTTAAATCCATGTTTGTGTTTTATGTTATGCAGAATAAAGTTATTTAAGTTGAATAAGTATATCATTGCATTCCATTTATTCGTACATATGTACGACATAGCATTTGATATACCAGTGCAACTTGGTAGATCGATTTAGTATGGAGGTATGGTTTTATGCGGCAGAAAGCATGAATCTCAGATTAAGAAACAGGACTATACCATGAGTATAATATTCAGTGAAGGAAAACATCGTGAGTAGTTTATCCACCTAGTTAGATAGACTGGTTGGTCGGTTGGTATTGGTAATAGACGACAATGCACTACGGTACACGGGATCAAAATAGTCCCAAGGTGTCGGGCAGCAAATAAAAAAACATTTGAGGCAGGCAGGCAGTTTTATTTAAAAAAAATTAAATTAATTTGTAATTTGTGTATATCAAAATATATCCCGCAGAACGTTTATGACGGGTAGTAGGATTCCAATTTTCATGAGCTTGATTATGTCTTCACAATGCTCTCTATTAAAATCAGTCAAATTATCGTCTGCTTCCACAATTTCTTCCCAACTTTGGTCAGGACTAAGATGATATCGACAAGCCCGTGTCCCCGGAGAAATATATAAATTCATTTTAATTAGCAATTTACTTCTCAATCCATCTGAAACTATTTCAATAGCTGTTTCACTGCATCCACCAAAGATACAGGCATTTCGATCTTCTGGTGTTCTTAACAAACGCGGAGAATAATCGAAATTTGCCATTTTTTCCGAAGTGAAATTTCTATTCCAACGTTTATTTGACATTCAATATATCACATACTTTTCTTTATTGTTCAATAAGATGTTGAACTAAAACGGTTGATTCCCATAGAAGAGATAGCCAAAGGCAACTCTAACTGTAAGCCAGAGACACAAAAGCGGTTAGTGCTCTGTGATAATTTGTTTTTGGTAACCGAAGTTTGGGCGAAGGCCGATGCAGAAATTACAAAGCATAAAAACTTCTCTGGTTGTGAACAAGGAAAATTAAATCTTCTGTAGCAACTAGCCTTTTTGAGATTTTCCTTATTCACAACTGGGTGTGTAACAGGAATAAATCTTCTTCTATCACAACTGGTTGCCATGAAAGATTAAAAAATCCTAATAGACAACTGGTTGTGAAACACAGTTGCGATGGCGGCCGAAAGGGAATAAACATTATAGCATTGTTTATTGCAGCCATCTTTATTATTTGATGTAAGCAATAAAGAAGGTCTGTCACTTATGCTGTATTTGTATAAAAATTGTTACTTACTTATGTGGTTTTTGTAAGAAATATTTTTTTTGCACACGTAAAGCGTGCCACTCACTGCAGCGGTGTACCCTGCAATCCTATCATTCATTCAGACCAGGGACCGATACCGGTATTTTTAAAAACCCTGGATTAGCCCAATATTTTGGATTATTTTTTTCTCTTTACGTAGGGCTGAATCATGTATTTAGGTAACAACGTCGTATTATTAGATTGTCCCATTAAAAACGAAATAATGAACCGGTGACCGTAATAATACCGGTATTTTTCTATGGAGAAAATACCGGTATCCGATCCCTGATTCAGACACACGCGGCCTTGATTGTCATAGTGACAACCGGCCGCCGCCGAGGCCGCCACCGCAGGCTGCTGCAGTGTGTAACAGGCTTTATGGGTTTAGGCGATGCCTTGTATTATCGGAAGTGAAGATACAAGTTGTATGTATGTGGGATTGGTACTTTTAGATGGCTGTTTAAGGTGCTGGCTGCTTGATGATGAATAAGGAACGTTCGAATGGAGTTTGAATAGTTTTGTAATGGTGAATGAGTTGACGTATGGCTTACGAAAGACGATCTAAACGATGTAAGACGCAATAAGCTGTATATAAATATAAAGATTTCCTAAGAGTTTTATCATTTCCACGTGGACCCAGTCCAGGGTAGACCCTGGACTGGGTCCATCCATATACATATAGATATGTATATGGATAGATCTGTTACACATGAAAATACTGCAGATACGAGTATGTACGCATACAAGATGAATAAAGCGGGCAGCCATTGCAAATATCGTGCTAGCATGCAGACTTCATGTATCGTCCCGCGGGAAATCGCGACAGCTCGCCAACTCCAGATAATCCTCTTATTGACTTCTTAACTTATACCTTGTTCACTTTCGAGCTGCCAATGACAGTCGATGTTGGTTATGAGATACACTTACAGAAGGAGAGAAAAAAAACTTGGAAGTGCGTTGTGTGTTATATTCAAAAATATTTCGTAAATTGTACAAAGCCTTTTGTGTACCCTTCAGCATGAATAAAATTAATTTATATGTTTACTAATTTGTTAAAAATATTCCGTATATCCCTACTAGCATCTTTACCCTAGTCTTCATATGATTATAACGTAACTTTGGCTCGTTAATCAGCTCGGCAATCAATACGTCAATGACACACATATAAAAAAAAATCGTTTTATTATCAGACATCAGTGGTCCATAAAAAAAGTGGTCCATAAAGCCTGACTAGAAATATATAACCATTGTCAAGAGGGCGCTATTAGGCCGGGTTTTATAAGGATCCGTTAGACCAAATGTCAGATCAAATTTCAGTATTTTTTTTGACATAACAAACCGACATAAGGTCTCACGGATCTTTATAAAACCGAGCCTTATTCTTATATATGGTGGTCAGTAATGTCAGTAAAGTCGGAGTAATGACATTTTGACTTATTTACCTGTCAGTTCTGATGTTAATTTTGAAATTATTTGTATAGATTTTTATTATTTGACAGTGTTAATAATGTTCCGCTCTTGACAATAAATCGTTTTGGGCATTTTTTGTCATTTATTATTTAACAACCTAAACAGTGACAACCTATTAAGATTATTGCCAGTTTAAGAAATTAGGGTGTGGTGGCGTGAATTAGGGAAGGCCTATGTCCAGCAGTGGACGACTGCAGGCTGAGGATGATGATGATGATGATGATGAAGAAATTAGTTTCAATGAAATTCCGCAACATGACCGACGGTGTCTATATCTTTATGATCGGGCTTTACTTTAAACTTTCACATAAAATTCAAATGTAATTTACTAGGTGATTACGTGGCGTTTTTGAGACTGCATAAGGTTGATCTAAATGTCATTTTCCATGCTAATAATTATAGTTAGATCTATCAAGCCTGAGTTTGTCACGTCACGTAATCAAGTAGCGGGTGGAAAAGGTGTAGGTTGTACATATTTTTTGTCGACAGCACATAGTCGTATACATGGAGAGATTGATATCATGCAATAACCTGAAAGTGGTACTCTAAAATACGCGCCTTTTTGTAGGAAAAGCTTTGTGACCTTTCTTACAATTTTACACGCTGCCAAATGTGTAAAAGGAATGAAAGTAGGCGAATTGTCTCTATATTGGAACGTTTTTTATTTAACTTTTCCATCCGTAAAGAAGACAAACAGCAGTAGCAGTAGCAATAGTACCTTATTATTTGGGGTTGGCACCTTTCATTTTTGTTCGTAGTAATGAAGGGTATACGGATACATATTGTATACTGCTCAAAAGAAAATAGAGACCACAAGTATTTTCATCGTTAGATGAAAATTATATATTATACAGCAATATATATTTTTTCAAGCTATTAGACATATAAACCACACCAAAGAGGTATCGAAGGTTGCGGGACATCATTAATTAGCCATTTACTAATTAGTTTATTTGGTCGTTTCCTTCAACAATTCGACGAAGCTCTATCTCTAATCTCTCTCTCGGGGGATTTTATTTCCGCTCTTAAGAACCTAGATAACGAACAAACCTAACCTAAGTTTCATGTCGGAAGAGTTGAAATCGTAATATACTGCTTACAATTTGACGCATTATTTTTCAGTAGATTACAATCTTTCAACAAGTATATATATATTAATAACTAATTTACAAGCGGTAATAAAATCTAAAACAGGTCTTTGGGGCATTGTACAGACGATGCTTGCGGCATTTCCTCGCTATCTCGGATGCTGATACGTTGTGCGAGGAAGTCGCCAGCTCTTCGGTCACCAGTTACGTCAACCAAACGCTTCGCGATTTCAGTAAATAACTTCGACAAGTTAGATTATAATCTAATGGTTTTTACAATCTGACGTTGACATGCATAATTTTCTATACAAAACTACGTAAAGTATGTCCCCAAAATTCAGAGAGCCAGACATTGTAAGGCCCCATCGCAATAAATGCTGATAATGCTGTAAAAATGTACCTACCAAGAATTTCCCTGTGACTTCGTTACCATAACAGTACACTCGGAACGGAAGGCACTGCGAAACGGGAAAAAAATAAGTGATTGTGGTTTGAATGTTTCATGTGCGATTTCGCTTCGGTTTTGGTAAATAATCTATCTTTAATTTAAATGTTACCTAACATTGATATTATTTTAAGATGATATGATCATCATCTTCCTATTGTTTTCCTGCTTGTATTCTTCAGAAGCCCAAGGCCCAAATTGGTTTCTAATCCCAAGATTTGGAGTAGGCACTAGTTTTACGAAAGCGACTGCCTTGTTAGCTTACAACCCTGAGGGCCTAGACCTTGTTGGTATTGGACCGGTCTCCTCACGATGTTTTCGTTCATCTTACGGTGTTAAGTAGCTACGTACGTAGTACGGTGCTAAGCTACTGTTAAAGTATCAAATGACATTTCACTTTTAAATAAGTAAAACCCAGTGGCATGAGCCGGGGTTCGAATCTACGACCTCCAGATTAATAGTCGCGTGTTTTACTGTTAGGCCAAACTATGTACTTATACTTTTTTTTCAGTTTGATTCTATTTCATAACATCTCAGCTGCTAAAACTTAAAACAAGTAAGTACGTTTTAGAAAATTTTACAGGAGAGCGATAAAACGATTTTTAATTTTAAAGGCAAATTTCTTGAAAAGTAAACAATGTATCGAAGTAGTTTTTCTTCTAAACATTTGTGTAACATGCGGTTCTAATAACCTGACTTATTTAATCACTTGTAACTGAAGCCACCACTGCCGTGCGGCTGAAAATGTTTTTAGCTTGGTAGTTTAAAAAATATATAATTAATAAAAATCCACGCAAGTAACAAGTAAGTCGGGATACTTGGTTTGGCCCAAGGGTTTTTGTGTTTTTTTTAATAAACAATAGGCATCATTATAAAAACAAGTATCTATCGAGTTACTTGATTTTACCTTCGTACTTTAGTTGGAGATAATACCTTTTCCCAACGTATAAACAAACAACTAATTTAAGTTGCTTGTTTTTTTGCTTATTTGTGATAAAGATTTGATTTAGGTTACTTAGGCCGGGTTTTATAAAGATCCGTTAGACCAAATGTCAGATCAAATTTCAGTAACTCAGTACATTTTTTGACATAACATACCGACATAAGGTCTAACGGATCTTTATAAAACCGAGCCTTAGTTAGTTTGACTTACTTGGAAACGTTTATGACAAATAACTAAAAAACTATAGAAAATTCGAAAAAAAATGTAGTTTTGTTCGTTTTGGCACAGCTGATCTTTCTTACTCACTCTGGAAAGTAATAGGTACTTACAGTTTTATGCGGTAGAAACATAAGTAAACTAATTTCAAATAAGTAGTAAAAACTTACAAGTCTAACGATATTTCTAAGGAACATAGTAAAATATCACACTAAAAATCGTTGTAACTGACAAACAAATTTGAATCTAACGCTTTATGTAGCTTTCCCCCCTTTTAGATCTCATTAAATGTTGATCCTAGCCAAAAAGTGTGTAGAATTTTTTTGTAGAGAATTTTATGTACATTACTTATGTCTCAGAACATTTTTAGATACGGGCCACCGTTTACGAGCTTTTTACAAAAAACTAAAAAAGGGACCTTCACATTCCCCCCTACCCGTTAGCTCCACCCCCATCCACCAGTAGTTTTAGTATGTTGTTATTCGCTTATACACGAATTATTTCCGACAATTGGCAGTTAATGCTCTTCGTTGGGCGTACTTAACTATAAATTTTGGGTCATATTTTGCATAAGACCGTGCGAAATGGAGAGAACCTTTGAAAGTTATTGATGGAATGTGATTTTTTTTTATACAACGTCGGTGGCAAACAAGCTTACGGTCCACCTGATGTTAAGCGGCCACCGCAGCCTATAGACGCCCACAACTCCAAAGGAGTCACGTACGCGTTGGCGAGTATAGTAGATAATATTATTATGGCTGTGGTCTTCTGCAAGGCGGAGGTACTTCCCCAGTTGGGCTGCTCCAAATTCGAGCAAGATGACATTTGAGATTTATATCCAAACTGTTCATATTGAGTTAACCTTGTCTAACCCCCTAGATTGAATATTTACCTACATGTTCATATTACGTTTATTACGTTTGGATGAGCCATTAATTAATTGTTATGTAAACTACTTACCCCATCAAGAACATTAATGTGTAAAAATGCCAATTTCATATACGGTTTCGCTAATAAATGAAGTGAGATCTAACTGGAAACCAAGTTCTTTCAAAGCTAAGGAGCTTTGAAATGCATGAAAGAAGCTTTAATCTACGGAGATTAATAGCGTGACTTAACAAGTTTTCTCTTTTTCAAATTCCTACTACTTACATTGTACACAGACTCAAATATTAAAGTTGGTAGGTGAAAACTTGCCAAATAACACTATTAATTAACAAATAACATAACAAATCATTAAAAAAACACAACATTTCATCCGAATCGATCCAGCTGTTTAGGAGATGTTAGGTGTCAAAAATAACGAAGAATTATATATAAGGGATTCGAATCCGGGACCGCCATCTTCATAGGCAGGGTCACTACCAACTAGATTAAAGTATTTATTTCTTAAACTATACAGTTAGAAAATACATTTTCAATATTACCTATGTTATATATCTCAATAGGAATTAGTGTATACCTACAAAAATAAAAATTATATAAACTTATTACTACCAACTATTCAACAATTAAGTATGTGTTACAAAGCTATTACCTTAACATGTTCGAACACTTCATCCACACAGTAGAAACACTGTCTCAATAAATAGTAGATTGTATGACAAGGGTCTAAATTGAGTCATATTACCACGAGATAGGTAGTTATTTTCCCGAACAAAGTGAGGGAAAATAGTTCGAGGGGTAATATGGCTTTTAGACCAGAGTTATAAACTCTACTTTTCACTTCGATTGCGAGAAAATAAATAAACAAAGGTTAGCCATCCAAAATTAACAATTAATTCCACGGCGAACTTATATGTAATTTGGCAGCATGTTTTTTTTTCTAAACTGCTTTCATGCTTTGACACACAAAATAGACACCGCGGTTCGCGCGCAACATTCACGCGCAAAAAAGCTAACTCACCTTCCATTGAGCGCTTCAAAGCGTTGCTCGAACGAACTAATCATCATCATGTTTTTATTTGATAATTGGCTTTAATTTATTATTGTAGCTTAAACTTGACTTTTCTAATTTCATTTGACGTGTTTGACATAGATTTTAATGTTTGCTAACAATACTATATTTATAATTTATACTTGACATTTGTAACTTGACTGTATGTTTGACATAGATTTTTTTTTTATATTAATTTTAAATTCAATTGGTTGGTGTTATCTGATGAATAAGTTATGATCGTTTCTTGATATTATTGACTGTTGCCTAACATGTAAGTGCTTTGGTGTCATGCACTGTAAACTTATAATGTATTGACTGAATAAATAAATAATAAATAAATAAATAATGATAGGTACTGTGAGAACACCCAACTTCTGAAAGTAATCCCTACACCTACTATGGAATACGAAACATAACGGTAATGGCTCTCTTTTGCAAAAACTAGAGCTCTATTTATATTTTACTTAAAACTGTTTCCCCAAAACATAAATAATACAGTAGCGGAGTTTTTGCTCGTCAAACGAACTAATCATGGACAAAAACTGCTTATTTATGACTCAAACAATGTCTGTTAGTTAAAATAGTATTAGTCACTTTCACAAAAAGTCGAAAAGTGAAAATGATCGATACCTAAAGACAAAATAATTATGATATAAAATAAAACAAGGTTTTATAATTTGGGCATGAAACATTTTTTTCACCCTTGCTTATTCGACCAACACAATCCTGTTACATTAAATTCTAATACTTCTTTCTTAATAAATTCTTATTTTGGAGCCAGCATTAAAAGCACAAAGTAAATAGCAACGGCGCGCGCTGGAGCAGAGAGTTCGCTCAGTACAAAGTGCCATTTTCGCCGCACGCACACAGACGTTACATTTACAGGCATTCTCGGACAGTCTCGGACAGAGCTTAGTTGCGACTGTCGCAAGTGCTAGTTGTGCGTGCGTTGATCACTTGACGTCTCCGCCGCTACGTAGGTACTTTGTGTCACGTACGTCAAAATGAATAACCGATACAGTTGCAGTGTATTTAGTTGTTTAAATACAACAAGAAATTTTTTTACTATTATAAATACACTTTCTTGTTCTGAAAATAATGACCGCTATTGCTTGATATAGTAGTAGTTGCATTTCCTCGTAACGCCCAGTGTACATTACAATGTACATTCCCTTTCAATGAAATTTAAATCTGTTATAAGAGTAAATAAAGTAGCATTTATTTAGTTTCATTTTTTATTTGTACAAAAGAAATTCAACCTAATTCACTGTATAATTAGATTTATTTTACTTATAAAGACGTTAAGTATGGTGGGCGTTACGAGGATAAAGGTTTTGTTAGCTAGTTAGTAGTTAGTTGTAACAAGTTGTTACGCTCCAGTCTAGTCCAGTGTCGGGACCTTTAATGGATATTTGATGCTCTTTAACATCTAAGCAGTCGCTAAGGAATGTAAACATGATAAGATGTATGTATAAACGAATCGATCTATGTATGTCTGTAAACTTATATTACCAACTCCTTTTTAAAATTCAAAATCAATACAGAAGTAGTCAGTCGGGCAAGTTTTGGTACGTATTTTGAAGAACGGCGGGATCGGCCATTCTGTTCATTTTTTATTTTGTGATTAAAAGTATGAGATTACAAGTTACAGCCATTATAGCTGTGTAAACTAAGAGAAATTTACGCACTTTGTAACGATATTAATTTATCTTTACAACGAATAGTACATTTTTTTTTTAATCAATGATGTACAAAATGTTCAATGTATGCCTTGTACGAAAAACGTGGAATGAAAAAAACTTCGAATATAAAAGGTCTGCAGGGACAGGCAGCAGAAAACGAGAAAATCTTTGGTGTTTTCGTAATATTTTCAATAATAAAATTTGATTTCACCCATGTCAAATGATTGTCATTAACAGCAGACCCTATCGTCCACTAAAGCCCGTGCAAATAATTTTCTTTTTTTTTAAGGGATAATCCACCGTTTGTTTCCAATTTACACCTACTAACAGCCGCAAATAGTTAGACTATTTTTGCTGCGTCCGAGATTTGCGAAAATCGATGTTTACATTTATAAAATTTACTTCTAAAAATTGAACTATGTAGTGTAATGTACATAATGAATAATGTACTAATGTCTAAATAACATTTCGTTTCTGTAAAGAATTGTCCAAATAACATATAGTTTAGAAGATTTTAATTTATACCTTTTATAATTATCTACTTACATGGTAATTTGGTAAAGTTATCGTTTGTGTTTTCGGGGGAAAGCATTGAAACGAAAAAGCTTTGGATTTAAACGTACTTATTATGTTTTAAGTTTATTCTCATCAAGGCGGCTCGTGGAATGGCTCTTGTTTACATGAAAATATCATTACACATACATGCTTTATGCGAATGTATTTTTAGAGCCAAATCCTTTGAGCTATTAGATAATTCAGTAATATAATATACTAGCTTTTGCCCGCGACTTCGTCCGCGTGGAACTCGTTCATCGCGATAGAATTTAATTGCATTTTTTATATCAGGATTTAATTGCTATTATATTAGGCGCTTACCTCGTAATCACTCTTTCATACAAATTTTCACGATGATTTCCGGCATAAAATGTATCCTATGTCCTTCCTCGGGACTCTATACCAAATTTGATCTAAAACCGTTCAGCGGTTTAAGCGTGAAGAGATAACAAACAGATAGACAGACACACTTTCACGTTTATAATATTAGTATGAAAGTATGGATTAGCTATTAATTATTATTTTGAGATCTTCCATCTAACCTTTGAGCAACCGAGTGAAGAGATAATGTGAAGAGAAACATTTTTTTGTCAACAGCGTGACGAATATCTTCTTGGTGAACCTGTCGGTGGCAGACCTGTTGGTGACGCTGTTCTGCATGCCGGTGCAGATCGCCAAGTCCGTGACCCTACTGTGGTACTTCGGGGAGGTCATGTGCAAGACCGTCAACTTCTTACAAGGTAGGTACAAGACCGAATAGCTGTCATTTTCATATATACTTTGACGTAAGTATATGAAAAGATTGTCACCTCTAATTCTATTCTAATCACGGCTAGGTATAAAATAAGGGCCACTTACATATTTTTGTTTTGTTGTCAATTATTGGTCATAAATCGATTGTTAAGTGGCTATGGAATGACGACCATCTTTCAGTATCCAACCTCTTTCATACTGGTGTTTATTGTTTAAGTCTAATAGCTATATTAAGTCTAATATATATAATTATATAAGATTTCAAGATACAAATTTGTAATTTGTAATAAACCAAACCAAAAAAAAAAACAAAAAAAGCGAACCAGGAAGAGGGTAGATCGCTATGGTGTGTGGGTAGACCACAACTAAAACTCGCAGCACGTCAGTTAATCCTTGATAATGGCGCTTGCAACAGTGCCGAAATATCGGGAACTCAAAAATACAAATATACATGGTAAATATCCCGTTTCAAATCGTAATTCTAATATATAATTATATTACTGTTTAATATAATTTTCACGTAACGACCATTATCCTACTTGTGGCCCCTATTTTCTTTTGAGTAGTATAAAATACAAGCTTGCGGGTTAAGACACTCACTCGCAGGAACCCGCGGGCGCTCTGAGCGTAGCTCTTCTCGTTGCACGGTCATACGCGGTACGCGGGTGCCGCTGGAGAACGAGTGCTCCTGAGTTTAAACCTGGGGGTATATGATGGTTTTATCGTCGACAAACGACAAGATAAAGCATCTGTCACTTTCTGATACCACTCGATAGAAAGTGACAAATGTTTTATCTGGTTTTTTATAGCCTAAAGATGTGACCTTAATAGAGGGCCTGACAACAATACCAGAATCCGGAAATTACACGGCACTCATCGCGTTTCCACGGATTTCTTAACAAAGGGATGGAGGAAATAAACATCCTAAAAATCGTATGTATATTGACGTGACGGCAAAGACGTTGGTTCTCCTTTTAAAAATAATGGCTACATTTGTATCAAACATGAATAAAAAACCAGTTGAAAGGATCCTGTAGCTCATAGTGCCGCTATTAATTTATATACATGATTATCGACACTGCAAGATATTATGCTTATTTATTGCGCCCTTATGATAGGATTTTGATGATATAATAATTGACGAAGCACTTACAAACCGAGGGGCATTTATATTTGGATGAGGCGCTTCATTACAATAGGTTGGCAATTAAGGCTTTCTGAGTTGAATGAAGTTACATACGCGACACAATAATTCTGCTAGGCGGCGAAACATTATTATAACATTTCACACACACTATCTCACTTTACTGTGACAGAACCCTAACCTTGTTTTTTTATCATTGGCGAAATTTTGAATTTGAGTAAGGGACAGGACTCCTGTCACTTATTCAAATTCAAAGTTTACACACGGAAATTATCAAAAAATCGTATAGTATTTTTATCTCACGAACGCGGGTCAGCCATGGTTGTGTTCACTTTGTCTATGTATGAGGAACTATGAGTTCACATGGTCTATATGTGTTCGTATGTGTCATAACTACAACTGTGGCTAACCCGCGCTCGTGAGATAAAAGTATACTGTATTGTTAATTGACAGAGACGTGTTTGATATTTTCGTAAATGTAAGGTCCCATCAAAACATACCTAAATGTGAAAATATGCCAAGATCGTAAATGGTATCGCTAAAAAAATAAGTCAGATATAAGTAATAGGAAATCAACTTCTTTCAAAGCTCCTCCTTATATCACAGCGCCTGTCATGGATAACGTGTGTAAATAAATATTGAACATTTCTTTTTTTAGGTCCTTATTTATTTAATAGTACTTACTAGAAAAGTAAGGACGTATTTTTTATTTTCATTGTAGCCATCTTAAACTGCTGCATACTAAAAGGGTATATGTATGTTTATAAGACACTAGCTTTTGCCCGGGACTTCGTCTGCGTGAACCTCTAGTCTCTACCGACTTATTCCTTCCTCTTGGTAGATAAATTCTGCAGGTTATAGACTATCGTTATCGGGGCTCCACGTTTGACGCGCGCTACCACAATTTGACGATTTTTGAGTTGATACTGCTCCGTCAATACTATAGACATATTTATGGCACAGACGGTTATCGGTTCTTCAATCCTTTATCTACATTTGCAAGAGCTAAATTTTGAAAAAACTGACTACTTATTTTTTATGATTTATTGAGACATGGTCCAAAAAAGCGCTACTTTCGATAGTAGTAGGTTGTATGCATATATATATAATACATATACATTTCATATATTATATATTTCATATATTATATATATATGAAATGTACATGTAACTGTTCCTTTTTGACGTCTTAACGCAAGAGAGATTTTTATTTTTAAATCATCTTCACAAAAGTTACGCCCAAACTGTTGTTTTGGTCTAAAATTGCTAAAGTTTGATGCCATATATCTCGAAGTGAGTTTTGAAGTAAATATGGTAACATACTATTTCGGTAAACCTCGTTGCGTTGTTCTTAATACGATAAACCATAAAAAAACACGAGAAAATGGAGAGTGACAGATTGAAAGATTGAAGGTCATTGGGAGCTACTATATGATTACAAAAAAAATATTAACACACAAAAATACGCCAAACGTCAAATATCGTGATACAACAGTCTAGACTCGCCTCACGATACGTCCTTATTGTATCTTGACGATGCGATTGCTGACTAACATGGTACTACCATATTCGTAGCTCAGGCTTATAACTGGTTCATCTGACACGAATTTTCGTACGTCAGCGGGAATTGTAAATATCCACGTGACTGGTTTATAGATACAACTTCCTCCCCCGTTCAACCGCTTTTGCGTGATTGAGTAACAAAAATACAAACATCTAAACATCCGAACTTTCACATTTATAATTTTAGTGGGATTAGTGGGATAGTGGGATAGTGGGGTTAGCAATGTTTTGAACGTATTCAATTATAAGTGGAAAATATACTGTATCTGTGTCACCTGTCACCTGCGACTGTGACAAGGACGGATTTCAGGGGACTACCCGAAGATCGAAGTTCTTTCGTTTCTTTCTCTAACACTCGACTAAGCAAGTGAGATAGAGATTGAGCTATTCGAGTGTCGATGTCAATATTGTCAATTTTTAATATTTTTATAAATAGGATACGTGAGTCAAAGTCAGATTCTCGTAGACGTAGTGGGCGTTTGGGCCCGCGGGCTGATTGAGGTGAGGGCTGAGTTGACCCATGAATCATAAGTCGAATGTCACGAAGTATTATTTATTCAGTCTGTAAATGGCTTATTACAAGTATTTTGCAGTTCGAGTACTTACTATTTTATTATGAGCTCAGCAATGCCAAATCTCTAAATGGATTTTTTCTTTAAGTCGCTGTGATAAAATAAAATCTTTTCAATAACGACTTCATCGCGTTTAGACTTAGGGTCGAGGAACCAATAGATGAACACTTAAGCGACTACCCCAACTTAAGGATTTTTTTTCTGGGTGTTATAACGTAGTATATACGGTTTTAATTTTTTTATATGAATCGGTATATTGTCGAGATTACAATCGACATTTTTAAATCATCCTATTACTTAACAGTATTTTTTTTTAAATGTTTTAAGCAAAAATATGCCAATTTCCCCAGAAGATGAACGGTGTGCCCTAATTCTGAACACTTTGATACCAATAGATGAACGAACATAGCAGCCGTTCAACTTTGCCCATTCTTTAAAACTTTGCCCACCTAGTAAATAATCATATAGAACAATATTACAACTGTTTTAATCATTTGTGTGTGTGTGTGTGTGTGTATTTTTCTAAAGTGTAAAATATTTTAGAGGGCAAAAAGTTGAAGTTTTAAGGCGTAATTAAATTATTCCTTGATATTGATAAATAGTATTTTTTTAAATCTTTATTTAATAAAAGGGGTTTTATCAAATTTGATTATGTCACCCAAAAATAGTATTAAAACCATACAGTTATCGCAAGGTGAGTACTGATTTATAGATAGCTAATTAGGAAACCCATCTTTTGCGTTAAAGGTATAGGCCACAAATAAAACTGAAAAAATGTAATACCAAATCAGTCTTTATTTAGGTAACAGGAACATTTTAGACGTTTACATTATTTGCTAAAACTTTTGTTACACTGTGTTATTAACTTTGGCACCAAATCATATTTCACCGAAACCTATAATACCTATATGAAAGTCCTATTTGGCGGAAGGCATGCGGCATGAAATTATAACATTAATTGGTTTAAAACATTTATTAAAACAACATGGTTAATCATTTATTAAAAAAACAAAATGCGTCTTCTAAAATCTCTTAAAGTCTCTACGCTAATTTTCATCTTTGCCCTGTATGCAGAACACTTACTTAAGGGACATAAAAGTTTTATCACAATCAACAAATACTTATAAGATAATTTTGCCAACAGAACTAACAAGTAATGGCCTGTACGAAGTGTACAGCAATTTTCTGGAGTCATAAATAATTAAAGCTTCATTGCAATCATCAAGCATAATAAATCTGCATATAGATATATTATAAATCCAATTTTTAACTGAACGCGCTGTACTAATTAGTTCTAAAGATACAAAGAAAAGTGTTACAGCAGCGCTTAATGTCAAATTTAATAAAAAACAATTAACAACATGGTTTAAAATGCCTCATCTAATCTCTCTTAAAGTCTCTACGCTAATTTTCATCTTTGCCCTGTATGCAGAATACTTACGTTAAGGACATAAAAGTTTTATCACAATCAACAAATACTTATAAAATAATTTTGCCAACAGAACTAACAAGTAATGGCGTGTACGAAGTGTACAGCAATTTTCTGGAGTCATAAATAATTAAAGCTTCATTGCAATCATCAGGCATAATCTATCTTTGCACTCAAATAAGGAACATAAGTTTGTATCATAATCAATATATAATTATAGTATAAATATGCTCCCAGAAATAACAGGTAACAGTGCTTGCAGTGTACAGATGATTTATGTAATCATTAGTACTTAAAGCTTCATTGCAATCAATCTGCATATAAATATTATAATCAATCCAATCCTTAACAACGCGCTGCACTATAAATTTAATAAAAAACAATCAACAACATGGTTAAAAATGCCTCTTCTCTTGAAGTCTCTACGCTAATTTTCATCTTTGCCCTGTATGCAGAACTTTTACGTTAGAGTCATAAGTTTTATCACAATCAACAACTACTTATACCTATGAGATAATTTTGCCACCAGAACTAACAAGTAATTTTCTGTAGTCATTAATTAAAGATTCATTGCAATTATCATCAATCAATCTGCCTTTAATACAGTAGAATAAAAAAATTGTCTGAATCTGAACTCACTGTACTATTATTTCTAAATTGGTTTAAGGCACCTAATTAACATAAGTGGAGATCACATCCGTTTTAAAGGAATGCATACTGTTTCAGAACTGAATACATCCTAAAAATAGTTTTCTTAATTATAGGTACGCCCACATATAAAACCAGCTAGTTATAACTACAGAACCTATAGCGTATCTGAGGTATATAAGTCCGTGATATATTTATTGTGAGACAACAACCTTCTTTAATTATTTGGAAGAAATAAACCTAAAACTTAACATTTTGAAAGTTGGTCTAGTTAAACATTTTAACGAGAAACATGTCCTAGTGACTTCAGCTAACATATTTTGATGTTTATTTAGTACCTAATCTTCCTCATTACTTTAGGCAATCTCAACACCTTAAAAAATATTTACATTAGATATAAAAGATTTATCACAGTCATCAAATTCTTATAAACTAACATGCCTCCAAAAATGGTGGAATAACTGGTAACATTGCCTGTAAAATCTACAGCCATTTTCTGGGGTCATTAAGTAAATAAAGATTCATTTTCATTACAATTATTAGGCACATCAATTACTTAATCATATAATCAGTCTTTGTCTAGTAGATAGACCCTATTCACATAAATTGAGATCAAAATTCGATTCAACAAAATAAAGCATCCCTCGTCTACCTACACGAGGTGTTGGTAATATTTCTTTTACATCTGTAATTGATATTTCTGTTAAGTCAACGGTAGGTGGTTCGACAAAGTAACAAATATCATCTAGTTTACTCGATTTTTTTCTTAAAAACTTTACTTTTATAAAAGTAGTTTCTAAATCAAACTCTTCTACAACGCCCACATAATAACGGTTTCTTTTGTTCGTTTTGAATTCTACAACAACATAAGTTTCAATATCGATGTTTGCCATGTCCGGAATTTTCGTTTGAACCTTTCCATCTGTCTTGCGTGTTCTATTTGCCTCGTCCTTGTTCGCAGTATTTTTATATTTTATTGGTTCTTCAGTATCTGATGGAGAAGATGTATGATACGATTGTGACTCTTCTGTAGTATCGTGTCTGGTCTTTTTTATAAGTTGACTAATATCACCTTCGTAGGATGGTCCAGCCTGTGCTGAAGCTAGAGCCTTATCTTTTTTTGAACGTGGTTTAGTTTTCTTCACGTTGGATTTCTTTTCTTTAGCTATCCGTTCTTTTTCAGCTTTCTTCTGCTCTCGTTCTAGTTTCCTTTTCAATATTTCGTTACTTTTCTGTATTTTTTCGTTTTCTTTTTTCTCTATATACTCCCTAAACTTCTTAGATGTGATGGCTAAAGGCATAGCTGAAGCGTTTGACAGTTTCCATTTAACAGTTTTCTTATCATTGGGAATTTTGAACAAGTCACTGACATTTATACTCGCAGTAGAAGGTTCTTCGCTTACCGAGTCGACAAGTGTTTTATTCTCCATATCTGTATACCATGGTAAGGGAATGACTGTTTTGAAATTTATAGGTGTAGATGATGTTACAGGTTCTAAAATTCCATAAGACAAATCTGACGTCACAGTAGTATTATTCTGACTGCTCGTAGGGACATTCAGTCCACGTCTCTCAATGTAGTCGTTCAGTTGTGCTGTCTCAGCATTGTCTTCCTGATTGTCCATGTCATTTAAAGGTGCGCCATTCAGTGGGATAATACGCTGCTCAATATGATCGTCCATTTGTGATGTCTCATTAGTGCCTTCCTGATTGTCCATGTTCAATGTCAAAGAAACTCCACGCGGCAAGGCTTTTGATCTTTTGATGTGATCATTCAGAGATCTTTCAGTTGTGTCTATCCGGTTGTCCATATCTTCTTTTACACGTGCATCATCCAGTAGTTGATTATATTCCTCAATATCCATTGGCAGATTTTCTATATTCAGAAGTCCTTCAACAATCGAATCAATTCCAAGAGTCAACGATAAGTCTTCTTCTTGACGCTTTTGTGTAAGAGCTGATGTTGTAGCAATGTTATTGTCAGCTTCTGATCTCGAGGCAATATCATGATCTTCGATATTAGACTGCGTTGTCATAATATCTTCAACTTTGTTCTTGCATTTTTCCCAAAATTGGAAAAGAGAACTCCTGTATTTCTTGTTTTCAGCTCTGCAGTGAACATACCTTTCAAGTGTCTTTTTACTCACAGTTTTCTCTATAACAGAGATTGTTGTTTTGTATTCTTGTAAACTTACATTTTTCGATACTTCGTCTCTCCTATTTGATATACATTTTGAATAATTGACAGCATCGGGATTGAGTGGGTAAAGACCGCACGCCTCAAATGCGCTTTTTATAACATCCTCTGACATTGATTTTTCAAAAGCCTTTGAAAACACTTTTGCAAAGTTGGACCTTGTTAATTGGAAGTTTTCTTTCAATTTGTGTTTGCGTACGGCATTTTTCCAAGCTGCTTTTAGTGGGCCAAATATTCCCACATCGCAGGGCTGGAGAATATGAGTGGTGTTTGGATGCAGACAGTACAAGATTATTTTGTGCTCAACACAAAAGTCGTGTAGCTCCATGTTGAAATGACTCTTATGGCCGTCTACGAACAGTACTACCGGTAAAGTGATGTCTTGTTCCTCAAGCCATGGCAGGAATATTTCTTGTACGTATTGGAGGAATGTCGATCCCGTCATCCAACCAGTGTCGGATCGCCCCATCCCCCATTCTTCAGGCATTGATTGGGCAATTTCTTTTGATAGCCTTTTTAAAGGGTATACAACGAATGGAGGGACTATTCCACCCGCTGCTGAGAAATTGCATAATACAGTTACGCACTGTTTTTCTTGTCCAGATGCAACTGTATATAATGCCCGATAATTCTTGGGTGCTAATATAACTCCGGTTTTTGGGCACAACTGTACGCCGGTTTCGTCGAGATTGAAGATTCGCTCTGGACAGTTCAAGATATCCTCATAATTTTGTTCTTGCAGATATAACTGTAAGTCCGAAAACCATTTGCGTATAGAACCTTCGGTGACAGCCGCCCTCGCTTTTGAAATAACCTCAGCATGCCTTTGTGTTATCTCAGGGTGCCTCTTCATGAAGAGATGAAACCATTTTTTGCCAGGTTTTGTGTCTGGTTGGCCTCGTTTTTCGAAAAGCAGGGCTACTGTTTCCTTCAGGTCATCCTGTCCTACAGGATAACCGATTTTGGCCATGCCTATGACCCAAGTAGCTATATGGTCTTCTTCATCCTTCTTAATCATAGTGACAGGGCCTTTTCTACACACCAAAGGCGTTTTGCCATGCAATTTATTATGCAAAGTGCCTTTGGGTATGTGGTAAGTTGAACTCGCTTTGTGTAGGCTTATTTCATTATTGTGTATTCTTTGCACAGCCTCTTCGAGTGCATGCTGATCGTACTGCCTCTTTTTTTTGGATGCCATCTAAAAACAAAATCAATTTTTCAATACTAACGTAAAACGTAATTGAAGAAACGAACAGTAAGTGATTATCATCTGGAATTAGTACCGTAAAAACGAATGACTTTGTCCTTTCAACATACCATTGCCCAGTACGTCACATTTTAATAAAAGTGATCACAAAACTAGTTACTTTTTACTCTGCGATTGAAAGATAAACTTAGGTATTGTTGGCAACGTTAAATAAAGATATGCTTTTGGTAGGTACAGAAGTACACAAAAGCTTCAGGGGCGTCTCAAACTGTGAACGGTCTACCTATAGATATATAATTTTAACATTATAATTTGTTATCATATTTTATTTTATTACCTGAATGTCTTAAACTGTGATCGGCACAGCCCGTGCAACACGGTGTTAATGACATCAATCGTTATATTAATTTTTATATATGTAGACAAAAGCTCAATGCTATATCACTGTTGTTTTTGTAATTATGACGATGGGCAAAGTCATGTCATCAATGTCACTTTTAAGTTATGTGAATATTTTTATAATACTGAAACGTATTTACGCAGTAGTTACTGCTAAAAATGCATACACTTTGAATAAATCATTTGAAACTAGTGAGTGGTGTTTCAAAAATATAAAAAAAAATTGTATAAAACGGGCAAAGTTATCCGATTTTACGGTAACCGTTTTCAATGGATACACGTTTTAATGAATGTTTTTTTATTAATTACTTTTTGGGCAAAGTTGCAACAAAGGCGAAGTTGGCATTTTTGATTAACTATACCGTAAAAAAAGTGACGTGTTAACCCTCGGTTGCAATAAATTTGCTCCATTGATAACGGTGCATGATGAAAGAGATATAAATCAAAATATTAATCAGTGGGCAAAAGTGTGTTTTTTTGTCCGAGTATTTATAACAGTATAAATAATTTACGAACTTACGTATATGTACTATAAACAATATATACCAAAAACAAAATTTTAAAAATTAAAAAAAGGGGCGGGCAAAGTTGCCAAGTAGCATTGTTGAAATAAAAACGTTCATTTTACTAACTCATGCCTAGATCATGAACGAGTAAATTTTGTTAGTTCAACTTATAGATACGGTAGCTATAAAATGAACGAACCAAAATTAACAAAGGATTTACATATAGGACTCGTAGCCAATAGATGAACTAGTAAATTTTATTCGTTCATCTTCTGGGCTCAAGTCCTATGTTGAACACTGGCACTTCCCATAGTAAAACAAACTCCAAAATAAACGTCTTGTTAAAAGAAACTTGCGTTCAACTTCTGGTCCAAAAATCAAAGACAAATAGACTATTAATTTAAGCCATAGCACATCTTATTATCTTGTCAATAAGAATTTATATCGATATTTGAAAAAACGACACCTGAGCTAGTAGATGAACGCCGTTCAACTACTAGCTCAGGTACACAAAATTGGAACCATTACTTGAACAGCAAATATCTCCTAAATTAATAAAAAAAATGCAAGACTAATATACAAAAATGTAAAGCAAATAATCAAAAATCTATTTCACTTCAAACTTGGTAATTAGATTTAATATTCGATTTTATACGAATTTTATTGCTTAAATTTGAGAGCGCTTACCTTAGTAAAATCCCCATACAAACGGTGTTTTTGGCGCGAGGCGTTTACGCGACAGCCGCTCACGGCGGCGTGTGGACGGTGACTGGCTGGGAGTTTAATTGCCAGCCTCCGCAAAGAGTTGCCGCGTTCGGAAAAAAATACCACGAATGGGTAAAATGTGTCACGATTTTTTTATTTCAATTTTTCCGTCGAGTGTTCATCTACTGGGGTGCGTTCATCTTCTGGTTCCTCTACCCTATTTCTGTTTTTTTTTCAATACGTTATAAATGCCTAGGTAATATTGACAAATAATCACACATTTTTAGGATTCCGTTGTCAACAAAGAACCCTTATAGTTTAGCCACGTCCGTCTGTCCGTCCGCGGTTATCCGTTCGTACTAGAAATCTGTAATTTGCAAAGAGTAAATTAAACACGTGTCACTCTTGGATAAGACTAGCCCAGGACCGGGACGGGTGGCGTGCTCGAAGAGAAACCGATGCTAAGTGCCTTTACCATGAGTTTACATGAC
Organism: Epiblema foenella; assembly: GCA_963556455.1. Lineage (NCBI taxonomy): Eukaryota > Metazoa > Arthropoda > Insecta > Lepidoptera > Tortricidae > Epiblema > Epiblema foenella. Next base: position 17,764,362 of record OY747105.1, read on the forward strand.
CGTACTCGCTAGTGACTGTGTAAAAACGTGTATATAAATAAATATTTTTTGGACAATCTTACACAAATCAACCTAGTCCCAAACTAAGCAAAGCTTGTACTATGGGTGCCAAGTGACGATATACATACTTATATAGATAAATAGATACTTAAATACATAGAAAACATCCAAGCCTCAGGAACAAATATTCGTGTTCATCACACAAATACACGCCCTGACCGGGATTCGAACCCGGGACCTCCAGCTTCGAAGGCAGGGTCACTATCAACTAGGCTAAAACGGTCGTCAACGTAATGGAACTAAGAATCGCCAGTCCCTAGCGAGTACGGTCATGAAAACTCATGGTAAAGGCACAGTAGTGGGCATAACGGGCTGAAAATGTTGATGATGATGAAAAAAATCATGGTAGTAGTATAGGTACTTATATAATAAATTTAAAAGCAAAACTTTGTAATACTAAGTAGGCATTACTAGTTACCGATAATAATCGAACTTAAGAAATGCACTTTGAAAAGGAAACTTTCGTACAAAATCCATTGACTCCTAGATAATGTGTCAAATGTGATACTTGTGTCAAAAACCATAGCAAATAAAAGTTAGCGAACTTTTAAGTCCGCATAAAGCGTGTCACACACTGCACTGGTGGCGGCTTGTTATTACACTATGACATTCATTCAGACACATACGGCGTTGATTGTCATAGTGAAAACTGGCCGCCACCTGTAGGTGTAGGCGGCACCGTGTACTGCGAGTGGCCTGACACGTACTTGGCCGGTTTTTGATTATTATGCGTATACACTCTAACAAAAACGTAATATGTTATAAATAATGCTATTGTATGTTCCTCGTATTTATTCTACTAGTATAAAATTTTGTTCTACTAATATAAAAATTATTCGCTGGGTGCGAAGTAAGAGGTGGGGGAACCACGAATCGATCGCAGCGCGCACCGTGGCCAAAAAAGGAAGTATCGGCAGACCAACTGTCAGATTTTCTAAGCGAAATATACGTATCCGCGAATTTTAAGTAAAAATAAATAAACATGCGTCACGAAAACTGCAACGTAGTTAACTGCAAGAACAATGGCAAAAACCGTGGTCACAAAATCTATAAATTTCCACAAGCAATTTGGAAACGAAAACAATGGATGATATGGATAATCGCTGTCAAAAGGAAGAAGTAAGTAAGCTAACCTATAAAGCAACATAGTTTGTATGTTGTAGGATGGGTGGATCAACTATTCTTTGTTGCTCGTTACCATGGTTACGTCTCCTGAGTAACTCTTTGAAAGTGTGATTTTATATAGTTTAAATCTACCAAACATGAGTTTTAGTGATAAGTATAAATCCATTTGGACCTGGGTCACCTCTTGAGCATGCTTGAAGTCCATATTATAAACATTTTTCTAAGAGACTCGGTTACTATTGTCTCCTCGCTGACGGGACAGAATAACAACAAGAAAAAGTTGATTGACCCAGGAACTTAGTACGTTACAATGGTTAAGTTACTATAATTTATTTTATTTGAGCCGAAACTAATTGTTATTCTCTTATTGTAGTTTGTCGTTGGAAAGCGATGTCGTGTGTGATTGCTCGGAATCCAGTTTTTATAATGAATTTGGCCATGTTTAACTGAAAATATGAAAAAATGCGTTATTCGATTAAATTTGTTTATTTCTTTACTTACTACTCGTGAAGTCAGCAATGAGAATGTCCTTGTGTACTACCTGAAATTTATTGATTGTATCATTTTAGACGGGAATTAAAAAAGGTCAACGTTATTATCGACACCATAGATTTTGACATGATCGAATAGAATATATGTAAATTACGATATTTCATTGAAATTATTTGTTTGTTACTTACTCTTCATAATAACAGCCGGCCATTTCATATTTCAAAGTCCGCCGTAATTGTAACCGCTAGTTGTCGCTATCATCGCGCACCCAGCGAGAGCGAATAGACGATGTCAGTATTTGTAACCAAATTTTATTTTCAATTTGACATGAAACTCAAAAAACATAGACAATAGTACTAATCACAAAAAAAACATACATACCTATAGAAAAGCAAGATTATATTTCACGGTCGTGCACATGATGATCTTTCTTATGGTTCAGCGGTTTATATTTAGTATTTCTGTTTCTCCTTCGTCAAGTCAAATTATAATGTCGTGTATCCACCACCCAAAGGTTGTCTGGAAGAAATCACTTTTTAGCGATAGGACCGCCTGTTCTCTACCATATACTTGTTCAATTTCAATCCTGTTTTCCTTTTGTGTACTATTTTTTGTTGAGTAATAAAAATATCTGGGATAATATTAGCCTACGGCCTCATACGTACAATTCGCTGGCCGTAAATCTGGTAGTATCCCGTTAAAATATAAAAAAAATGGAACAGGGATTTAAGTGGTTCCCTTTTGGCGAGGGTTTTGAGATATTCATCCCTTTGTAGGCTTTAGATGTAGGTATTCCGGCTGGATTCCGATATAAATTTCGAGGAAAATAAATTCATATTTCATATCACGTGAAGATTCATCTGAGGTGTCCGCTTCTGCGCTATAAAACACTACTACGCAAATGTAATACTGACAGTATGCTGTTAGTAAGCAAAACTTGGCGACGTCAGTATGCTGTCGGGAAAGCAGAAAATACCGCATGCAGATTGCACCCCGCAAAGTCAGAACAAGCGTGTTAAGGTATCATGATAAATTCTAATAAAAATAATTACAAATTATATATGTCCTTCTTGCTGTTTTTATGTCCATAATAAATCATCTAAGTAAGGAGTGATTTTGATGTATTGAACTGATATTAAGACATCATTAAGAATGCAATAAGTAGTATAAGAGATATACATTCAAATATTTGATTAGCCAGTATTACAATATTTTTATTATTTTCTTAGCCAGTGGCTTCCAACCTATTTTTCGGCTAAGAAATAATTGATATTGTTATGCTGTAGAGAAATAATGAAAATCGCGACCGAGATTATTTTTTTTTTATTGTCAAATAAAATATCTAAGTCAAATATGTCTAACGTCACTTAATTGTATAATGTTAACGGGGAAAATATTATTTGATCCTTTACGGGCCAAAACAGGATATGATATAACATATCGCATCATAGTATATTATTTTGCTTAAATTGTTACTTCCATACCAGCAGGGTAATCATTTAACTTTATGTACTAACATTAGGCATATTTTAATGTCCTATTTTGATCCAAGCTCATAATTATCTTTACACTTCTAAAATGCCATTAAAATATACCTAGCGTTAGTATATAAAGTTATGTCATAAGGCCGGAAGCGTGAAAAGATTTTTTACGGGTTGATAACACACGAGTGACGCCTCTGGTGCTGCAACCGTCCATAGGCGACGGTGATCACTTATCATCAGATGGGCTGTCAGCTTGTTTGCCACAGTGGTATAAAAAATTAAATTTCATAAATCTTCTTTTTAGTAATAACCTAATATTTAGATGAAATATTTTAAATGTGTATTTTTGTAGTTAAATTTGCAATTAAAATTATTGGCCTGTGTTAATAATGGGTTATTTATTATGATCATGTCGATTTTATATAAATAAAGCAGCAAAATATAGCAAACATCGTTTATTTTATTTTTTTAATAATCGTAGTGGCAGAATGTCATGATCAACCAAAAAGCAAATAATTGCTTATGACTGAACGCCGTGATGCTGTGTCATAAATAAATGTGGAATGGAAATTAAAAAACCGGGGGTTCCGAACACATGTCGTATAGCCGTCCCGACCCCATTTAATTCAGGAAATAACTTAATAGCGCGATGTACAAAATACAAATTGAACGCCGTGGGTACAGCGTCACAAGTCATTGTTGTGACTTTAAAAGTTTAAACCAAGCACTAAGAACTCCAGACATTTTAGTTGACACATACTTCTCGTAGAACTATCTGCCTACAGATATCAAAGCGCAATCTATTTAATCTCCTACGTATATATTAAACTTTAAAATTATTACGGCTCGATGGGTCAGCATGTTTTGGCTTATATTTTTATCGCAAGTGCTTTAGAGGCTATGGGTCAGTGTATTTAGTAACTCTATCTATTGCTTTTCATGCGATTATGCATGTAATTTCTAGAACTTTAGGGGCTGAAATGCGTTGATTGACATAAGTCGTTTTGGTTTGGAGATCATTTAGTTCTTGTTCATATCAGAGAGTGATATATACGAAATAAAACCGTCAAAATAATAGCGCATCGTGACCAAGTAGAAGCGTAATACTCTATTTGTAACTACGATCGTAAAAATAAAAACTAAATAATGAGAAAACCTGCTTTATCTTAACCACGATAAGACTCGAAAGTGTAAAATTAAGTTCAATTCAATTGTCTAAAATATGTTAATTAATATTAGCTTCCACTTCACCTAATGTCATCGGTATAAAATGACACGTCTATGCCAATGACGTTGTCAAATGTCGTGATATTGACAACTGTCTATAGAGTCGCCTCACCATACGTCCTTATTATATTTAGACCCTAAGATTCGTGACAAATATGTACATATTCGGGGGTCAGCCTTATACTGGTCCTTCTGAATCGAATTTTCCGTACGTCAGCAGGCATTGTAAATATCTACATGACTCTGCTCTGGTTCATAAGTTTAACTCCCACCCCCAAATTCATCAATTTGAGAGATGATTTAAGGGACAAAAAGTATCATCCATACTCGTTGCCGATCCTTTAAAAATTTGTTGCTCCCGGGTATTACTAATATGAATAATAAAGCATCGAAATTTCCAATGAAAACAGTTTTTTCGCAATCTGTACAAATAAATTGTATAAATATTGGCTGCTTCTTACGTGGCTAAAAAAAAGCTTTTAAAGTGCTGTTTCCTAACTCTAGGAAAAAGGAGGATTAAAATTGTATTTTATTTTCTATTATATATTGCTGGTTTTTAAGCTTTACGACCCATAGTGTTTCAAAAACCAGCGTCTGGCGTTACTACTCCTCCTAACTAAAATAGTGTTGATAGACGCTTTTGAGATCTAAAGGGCACTATGTTGTCGAGCACTTTATTAGTCTTTAACTACATCACGATTCTAGTGTTACGTAAATTCCGAGATGTACTAGTAGCATGATTGGTACCTATAGTGAGCGAATCTTGTTACAGAATCCAAATTGTAATTGCGCCTCGAATGATATTTCAGTGATCGAGTTATCTTGGGAAACACTATACCATTCCGAGATCACAGTTACTAGTAGTTTGCTCTTGGAGAGTAGTTTCTAAATTATCTTACAGAGAGATATAGAAATTAGATCCTTTAGCATTTAGAACGGGATTCGGGCTATAAGTAAACTAGGTTTCTGTTGTTGTCGGAGGTTTGCGATTATTTGGTGACGGCGATGGTTTGACTTATTAACCTCCGACTCGTAACGCGAACGATGGGTGTTATAAGTTACCTCAGCCATAAAGTCAAAATAAGCTCTATAAGCACCAACCACAACCATAAATAATAAGTTATTCAGTCGCTCAAATTTGACCTTACACTACGCTCCAACATATAATCGGTTTGAAAACAGATCTCTGCTTTGTTTTTGAACCTGACTCTGACTTTATAGGCCGGGCCCAATAAAGCCACAGGAGTGCGCGGTTGGAGAGTAGGAAAATCCAGGGGAAAACCTCCGACACGACCACGCGTGTGGTTTGGAACACTGGAATACTCGAAGAGTTTGCGCTCAAGTGAGATTGGTTGAGCGGTTTCAACCGAATCTGAGGTGTGACTGGAATCGAACTACTGGGAGTTTTGTCGCTGGTCCACTAAACCTAGCCTAGTCAACCGAATCTGAGGTGTGAGTGGAATCGAAGTCCTCTGACTCATCAACGCATAGCCGGAACTACTAACGCTAGATAATTGGTTTTTGCCCAGTCGGTTACATTTATAACATAGGCTGGGGATAAGAAAGGATATATATTTTGAAACTCATCTCCTAAGCTATATTTTAAAACGCGTATATATTGAAGTGAGAGATTTCAAACTTTGTCTATAGACTCTCTGTTTAAATATGTTAATGGCGTATTTCAGCATTTTTCGAAATTGCTCCCCTAAAGGGGTGAAACGGGGGTTCCAAGTTTGTACGGCGAGCAAATCTTTTTTGAAGTAAGAGATTTAAAACTTCGTAAATAGACTCTCTTTTTAAATACAACAAAATTAACTTCAGCGTTTTTTAAAAATGCGAAAGGCTAAAAGCTAAAAGGGTGAAAAGGGGATTCCGAGTCTGTACGAGGAGCAAATATTTTATAAAGTGAGAGATTAAAAACTTCGTATATAGACTCTCTGTTTAAATATAACAAAACATGTTTCAGCGTTTTTCAAAATTGCTACCGTAAAATCGATGTGGGTGTCAGTTTCGAGGTTCCTCGGGGTGCCGATTACGAAAATAACATCCATACATACCTATACGTAGGTGCATACAAACATACGGGCCAAACTGAAAACATACTTTTTTGTAAAAACAGTTAAAAATTACGCTTTGTACGCGGGCGTAGTTGCGGGAAAAAGCTGTGTTAGGCTAGAGAAAACATTTTCCCAAGTACCTACCTACCTTGTGATTTTGTACTGTACTGTGTAGGTGTGCAATAAAGAGCATTTGTATTGTATTGTATTATACCTACCTAACTAATGGAATGAATGTCACCTTGCCTTTGTATCCAATGATTTATTTAATTTACTACTAGAGACGTCTTTGTTGTAATATAACGTTTGGTTCAGTGCAATTCAAATACGTATATATTATCTTGTAGCAAGCACGTAAAAACACAGACTAATGGAATCGATTAATTTTAGCAAGTACCGACTAACATCATTATTGATTTTGCTTTTATTACTAACTAACTTTATCGACGATCGTAGTTAATGAAGATATTAATATTCTGAATCTGAACGGTATTTGAGAACCCCTCAATGACAGCATTGATTATTCATAGTTTCTAATACAGTTCCGACATGGCCAAAAGCATGTATTTTTATTTGCGAGTAGGCAAGTAGGTAAAAAGGGAAATTAAATAATGTAAGATACACGTTCTCCATTTTTAGGGTTCCGTAGCCAAAATGGCAAAAACGGAACCCTTATAGTTTCGTCATGTCCGTCTGTCCGTCTGTCCGTCTGTCCGTCTGTCCGTCTGTCACAGCCGATTTACTCGGAAACTATAAGTACTACAGTGATGAAATTTGATGGGAATATGTGTTGTATGAACCGCTACAAAATTATGACACTAAATAGTAAAAAAAAGAATTGGGGGTGGGGCCCCCCATACATGTAACTGAGGGATGAAAATTTTTTTTTCGATGTACATACCCGTGTGGGGTATCAATGGAAAGGTCTTTTAAAATGATATAAAGTTTTCTAAAAAACATTTTTCTTAAAGTGAACGGTTTTTGAGATATCAGCTCTCAAAGTCGTAAAAAGTATGTCCCCCCCCCTCTATTTTTATAACTACGGGGTATAAAATTCTAAAAAAAATAGAGGTGATGCATGCTAATTAACTCTTTCAACGATTTTTGGTTTGATCAAAGTATCTCTTATAGTTTTTGAGATAGGTTGATTTAACTGTAATTTTGGTTAAGTTATTTTTGCTGTTTTATAGATACTAGTACGGAACCCTTCGTGCGCGAGTCCAACTCGCCCTTGGCCGGTTTTTATACACACCATATCTCTGATGCGTCAGTACCTATATACATAATGGTAGATCGATTTAACCGCTATAAGGCGATGTAACGTTCACGTTTCTGAATCGCGCTATCGAGATTTTTATTCAGATGATGATGTATAGCTTCTTGTTTAATGCAACAATACCCACAGCTTCCAATGTCAATGACTGGAGAGAGCTCCGAACATGAGACCCCAGAAACATAACAAAAACACGTTTTCCGTATCCTCCAGCAACACGTGCGTTTGTAACCGTACATTCAAAATATTCATGTCTTTACTAACTGCTGTTGTGGATAAAGTTTCCTATTAATTAAATCAAAACTAATAAGCAGCCAGCAGGGCGTAGTTTTCGAACGCCTCGGTGTCCATGCACTGGCACTGGTGCTCGACTCCAAAACGTGATATTTACAAAATAGAAGAAAAAGATGTTTAAGTTTTGTACAATTTTAAAACTTATAATTACTTGTTCAATCGATCACCAAAGTGGTATGATGGGGCCCTCTAAATACAATCTGAGAAATACAAACATACTTACTGACTGAACGGTAATATTTTTAGTTGGTTTTTCTGAAGATATTTTACCCTGAAAATGAATGTCATTTGTATTCTGGAAGGCACTCTTACAAAGGTTATCGGAGATCACCGTCGAGTTCCGGGCTAAATGAAAACCAGCTCTGCGTAAAAATTTAAATCTCGTACATTTTGTAATTTAAGTGCGTTAAGTGACGGAGATTTATTTGAAAATCGTTTACAAACAAGAAACAAGCACAAAGTTATTAAAATATAACATTAAAATAACCGACTCCAAAAAACACTAAAATGTAAAAAAATATTTCCTAACTTCTAATTGGTCAATATATGAGACTTTACGGTTCTTATGGAACAATGTAGTTATTAAAATTGCAGGAAACCGTGCAGTTGAATTCAGAATCTCCTCCTTTTTTTGACGTCGGTTAAATAATCAAACGAAATCTTAATTATTATTATCTTAATTATTTTTTTATTCAGTGACCAACTTGGGTCATTCTTGTTACTAATAATACAAATAATACAATAAAATAACAGATCCCGTAAAAGCAAGCAACTGTCGCAAATGTGTTCAACAAAATAACTATGCTGGCAGCATTACAGTAATAGGTACTGCGTTTAGTCAACATTTTAAGAACTGTTACAACGAAATTGTTTATCCTCATAAAATATTTAAATTGGCTTCCATGCCAAACTGAAAGCCAGATTGAGAAATTTAAATCAGGCTTTTTCGTGTTTGTGTTGTGGTGTTTGTCTGTTTAACTTGAGTAACAAACTTCAATATTAGATAGGCACCTATAATACCCATATTACCAGAAGATGACAAGATGATGATGTTTGACTTTAAACGTAATTTTTACTGAAGTCACTGACATAATATTGAAATCAATTATGCCTTTTTGTAATGTATTTGATTCATCGCAAATAATACAGTTTAAACCACACCAAAGACCCGCTACCAGTTTAATTTAGCCACAATAAAAATAAAATCGCATCAGTTACCACCGCTACTGTATTGGGAATAAATCTGGATAACAATATAAACTGGATAACACACATCCAAGACCTTTCAGAAAAATTATGCTCATTTATTTACGCCCTTCGATATCTCAAACGAATGGCGGACCTCAAAATAGCATTGACAGCGTACTACGCACATGCTTACTCTAGAATAACATATGGTCTCATATTATGGGGAAACAGCACACATAAAAATAAAATACTCACTTTTACTTCCACGTACATTCTAGAGGCTTGTAAGTTTGTTCGTAAACATAAAGATTTATTTTACAACGTAACACAGATTAGACGCAATCAACGAAATTTAAATAGACTAAACCTTTTTCAAAACTAAAATAAGTGACCACCAGTCCTCATTACATGTTAATTAAAATTTATAACCATCTACCGAACTATAAAAAACCGGTCAAGTGCGAGTCTGACTCGCGCACCGAGGGTTCCGAACACAGATCGTGTACCGGTCCCGACCGACCCCATTTAATTCAGGAAAAATATTAATAGCGCGATGTACAAAATATACATTGAACGCTGTAGGTACAGCGTCACAAGTCATTGTTGTGACTTTAAACCAAGCACTCTAACGACTCCATAAATTTCAGTTGACCCATAGGTTCTTAACAACTACGGTAGGCTGATATCAAAGCGCAATCTATTTAATCTCCTATTTTAAACATTAAAATTATTACGGCTCGGTGGGTCAGCAGTTATGGCTTATATTTATATCGTAAGCGCGTTAGAGGCTGTGGGTCAGTGTGTCATGTGGGATTATGCATGTAATTGCTAGAACGATTTTAATTGACATTTAAGTCGTTTTGGTTTGGAGATCATGTATCTCTTGTAATACTAGAGTAACAGATATTCGAACTAAATCAGAAGCGAAATCGCTCGATTTGTATCTACGATCATAAAAATAAAAACTATATAATGCGTAAATCTGCTTTATCTTAGCTACGATAAGACTCAAAGTAGTAAATTGTGCCTAGGTAGTAGTAGATTTTTGCCTGTACTTGTAGTATATGACGATATTACTTGCCAAATTTCATAGTTCCAGGTCAACGGGAAGTACCCTATAAACCTTTTCCGACAAATAAAAGATGCCACAAATCGCAGAATGGCAACTCGGCATGAAAACAGGCTTGGCTTGCCAATATCTAAATTAGTAATCCATAAAAATAGCCCATATGTGCGTTTTATAACAAGGCTCCTACAACTATTAAAGCAACAGATAAGAATCACATATTTAAACATAAATTGAAAAACATTCTGACTAAAAAAGCATACTATACAATCGACGAATTTCTAAAGGATAATTTAAATGAATAGTAAATTTAGAATAATAGCTATAACTCAATGTATCTAATAATTCCTATGTCTGTATCGAACTTATTTATTTTGCATTTACTTTAATTATTCCCTACCTACTTCAATTTATCACTTTGTAAATTGGCGACTAAGAAAATAATTATACTCTGTTATCAATCCGATTATACACATATACGACATTAAAATAGATTAGATAAACTAATACTAGATAATCAGCAATTATTAATTACTAGCTCAAACCAATTATATGTACTTATTATTAATCTTAGTGAAATGTTATATGTTATCAATGAAATAGAATGTGACTTGCAACGAATTTAAATCGAATATCGCTTTTATGTCATAATTTAATACCTATCTATTAAATTGCTACGCCCTAACAGGGCCCATATGGAACATATGTACCTATTACTAAGAACTGTACAACTATGGATGCAATAAATGATATGACTATGACTATGACTAAATTTTGATTTCCTTGAAAGTGTCTGAATATACGTTTTATGCGAGATAAACGCCCGTATCTTTCTTTCTTTTACGTTAACTTAGAAGTTTGATTTTTTCACAGCTTCAAGGGACTGTAGATCTGAGTCTGAGGTTTTATTTCAACTCGATACCTCTACGCGTTCCCGAGGTAAAGGGTCGTGGCAGACAGACAGACAGACGGACAACAAAGTGATCCTATAAGGGTTCCGTTTTTTTCCTTTTGAGGTACGGAACCCTAAAAACCAAGACAAACCAAGGGTTTTCAATAGGCATCTGACGTCTACCGTGCCCCGTGCAATTTTGTACCCTTTGCCCAACTTTGTACGCGGCCCACGACTGAGGGGCTACCGCGAACCACAAACGAAGTTTTCCCTCTTTGTCTCACTTATGTGCAAACTTGCAAGTGCGACAGAGAGGGAAAATTTCGAATGCCGTTCGCGGTAGCACTCCTGGACGGGCTAATCTTTGCTGCTCCCCGCGTCTCCCGCTTCCGCTCTACCGCGCGCATCCCGCATTCCCCGCTGTAACTTGAGCTGACGCGTGCCGACGCGAGCAAACCACTTGACCCAATGCTACGCTCGTATTACTCAAGTGTTTATACTTAGTAATATGAATGCTTATATCGTTTTAAGCGTGAAAAACGTTGTAGGCATTAACATACTATTATCAGCATATTTCACTATACAGGCCGTGGTGTATCTTTCACAGGAAGGAAAAAAATTCCACCTCCACAAATATGCTCAATAAATAAAGACATTCAATAAAAATATGACACATATTATTTATTCTGAATGTCAAGGATATAATGCTATCGATAATTGTAGATTACTTGAAAACCTACCTTAGAAAAAAAAATTAAAAACACAGACGGCTCAATAAAAACATTCCACACGTCAACGTCGCAATTTCAAGTTCTTATTATGAAGAAGTTATTATAACTATCTGGTTTGTATTTTGTTCTTTACGTAAGTAAACTAATAAAAAACAGTAAAACGTATGAAACCAACTATATTTCTAAGGAATAAACTAAAATATCACATTAAAAAACTTTGTAAGTGACACAGAAAATGGTGAAGTTTTGGTTGGTACGAGAATGTAGCTAATTTCGTTAGGTTTGTATTGAAATAGGCCAAATGGATTATTATACGTATTTTATTTCAAATAAAGTCTGTTTTGTGTACTTGTGTCATTGGATAAAGCAAACAAAATGGAGGCCGCGCGTCCATTGGACTACGGAGCAAAGTGGCGCGACTCTTAAGTCATACTGAAGGGCCAGAACTTAGGCCGCAACTTCGTGGAAATGGTAGATGACAGATTAAAACTTTCCTAATAAATGAATGTTTTTACAATTTATACGCCAGCAGCGCTCAAGTCAAGTTCATGGAATTCTATCTCTGTGGCTCGAATAGGTACTTAGTCCGCACTTATCTGTCGCAAGAGACGAAGATATCTCATCTTCAATTTTTTCTCGTCTTTATAGCTTGCACAACACAGTTAAGTATCTGATATTTCTTGAACCTTATAGCAGTGAGATAAGGGTTACGAACAGTAAGCTCGGGAGGTTGCTGCTTGTACATACTTACCTTCCCAATTGTTGCTTCTTTCGCTGAATTTTATAATCTAGACTCAATCTTGCGCAATATTATTTACATCTTCAACCATTTTCTGTCAATTATATAGTAAAAAGCAATTGCTATCGCGATTAAACATCTTTCTTCCGATCAGAGGTTGGCAGTTATCCAAATCTATTTCACTGTCTTTTAGCATTTACTAGTGCGCGTATAAATTGTATTAGTATTTTTGGAATAGAAAAACATAAAATCGATAAATAACAAAATGTAATCGCTGTTTCTACAAATATACAAAGAATCTGCATTAAATTAACAATTTATGGACACAGAGCAACATTATACGCGCCTACCCAATCTTAGCAACAACTGTCAAATCTACCGTTTCCCGCGCGAACTGACAGCGGTTGTCAGTCGGGGTATTTGAAGCTTTGTTAAAAACTCATCTAATCCAACACGGCCGTTCCTGACGGTGCATCGTCCTCGACTGCATCTTCCGATCTTCACCACCAACACCCGCCTTCATGAGGCGCTGGAAGGCAGCTGTTTCGCGGTAGGGTCGAACGCTCCCTCCAGCTCAGGTCCCAGACCTGATGTCCATTACTCGGTGACTTGCCGAGCACCAGCATCTGCAACAACTTTCTCAATCTCTATCATCTGAAGCCCTTTTTAAGGTTCCATACCGACAGGCACAAGAGAACCCTTTTTTATCTCCATTCTATCACTCGTTCAACACTACATTTATTCCATCAACATTTAATCATTCACAAACCAGATGTATCCATTCAACATCACATAACCGTCATCATATTTCGATCATCCATAAAAGATAAGGCGTGAATGAGTACGCACACAGTATACATCAGCAACGTCATAATTCACTCAATCATCATGCGATCATTCATCAGCTCCTAATAGTTTAGCGCTATTCAAACCTTTAAATTTGCATTGCCATGGCCTTACGTACGGGTAGAGGTTATACCCTCTCGTCCCGTCTGCATGACGCAAGATGAGAACACAAGTTCCCACTTCGTCAACTACGGGCTGTCCCGTCTGCAGACGAAAGATGAGAACCGCAGCTCCCACTTCGTCACTACGGGTAGGAGCGTCCCCCATTCCCGTCTGCTACGGGCAAGGCGTCCCTACGTCCCGTCTTGTTAACAAGGGTCGCAACCACATGTTAACCTGCATACATGTAAAATGCTTGTTAACCCGCACCATGTAAAACGTTAACAGAGCCGTCACAACAACCCGTTAATCCGCATACACGTGAAGTGTTTGTTAACCCGCACCATGTAAACGTTGACAGAGGCACCAAAGTTAGCGTGTCAACCTGCTCAAAGTAAAACATCGACAGAGGCATGCATGTCAGTCAGCTCAGAGTAAAACGTCATCAGTAGCGTGTCAATCTGTTTAAAGTAATACGTCAACAAAGGCACCTCAGCACCCCACTAACCTGCTCAAAGTAAATGTCAGCAAAGGCACCTCAGCACCCCGCTAACCTGCACACACATCTACTATCATTAACGCCCCGCCGTGATTCGTTTCATCACAAAAGAAATGTAAGTCAGTCGGTAACGGTAAGTGTATGTCGAGCTAACTTCCATGGTCCTATAACAGGGAGGCCCTAAGAGAAACTATGAGAGGGACTAGAATGTGTGTAACTCAAAAGAATAGAGGGTGGGGGTTTAGTTTTTTTATGATAAACAGAATCACAACCCTCAGATGCAATAATGAAAGCAGCGTATGACTAACCACTATCCTCATCACATCACCATATGCTAGAACACACTCAAGAACCGCAGCTCATAGCGTCCAACTGCTCCAGCAAGTAGTGCATGCCTCCAGGCATTACTCTCGTCTTCACAGTATAGGATAGGGTCCAGAAAAGCAGTGCATGACCCCCGGCACCACTCTTCTCTTCTCTGCGCCGCAGCAGCAGCAACACGACAGCACACGATAGTAGATTGTCTGGCTCTCCATAGGACGCGCATATCAGCCGTCCTCTTCACACAGTAAACCATCACTGCAAAGAGCAAACACAATCAAATCAAATCATGATTACACCCATGAACACAACCATTACAGCGAGTCGCCATCTATTGGATTTATTAAAACCATTCACAGAAAATAAAGTGAACGTCATCATCACATCATTGGCCTGCAATAAATAGTCTACTGCTGAACATAGGCCTTCCCCAATACGCACCATTTTCAGCATGTCTTTGGCTTGTCACACCCAGCGTTTGCCATCGATCTTTCACAAATCGCGGCTCCATCTAGCCAAAGTACATCCCATACTAAGCTTACCATCCAACAAGTCTAGTAAAACATACAGTTGTACTCATGACAGGGTCGTGACTACATGAGGCCGTCACTTTGCGCACTATTGCTCTCCAGGCCGCTCAGTTCTCAAATATCAAGGTAGACAACTGCAAGTTTTCTTTGCAGATTTCCTTCACAGCACCATAATCCTTATCACAATGCTTATCCAGGTATGCAAAATGTTTTATTTTGCCCGTTCGGCCTTTACTGACCCATAATAATTTCTTGCCAGTACTGCCCCCTTTACAGGGCAAAGGCCTCCTTCACTGTAACACACAGGTAAAACACATAACGGAAACAATGCAAGTAACTTTTCATCAAGCCAAATTAATCTCCTCCAAATGAACATTTCCCAAGTCACAAAAAGTCCTTCCAATGTGAAGATCAACAAATAAGCCCTTGGCTATGGACCCTTATTCATTCAGACATTCACATCATGCATGAATG
This sequence comes from Epiblema foenella, assembly GCA_963556455.1. Classification (NCBI taxonomy): domain Eukaryota; kingdom Metazoa; phylum Arthropoda; class Insecta; order Lepidoptera; family Tortricidae; genus Epiblema; species Epiblema foenella. The sequence goes on from OY747105.1 coordinate 17,779,759, forward strand.
TGAGGTCACAGCTAACATCGCAGGTGGTCACAGAGCCGCCAGTCTGTAATTTACAACTTACTAAGGGTGTTCAGTTCATTAGCATTACTCCATATCACATTTCATGAGCAATAAGTTAAGGCCAACAGAGCATTTTAATTTGTTGTTCAATCATTAACACACATGTTATCCAAATTAGCATTATGCAGATAGCATCCAAAATTGACACATACAAATAGAAATGACTAAATGCCAAAGTAAATGCAAGAAGTAGTTACATACTGAGCCTTTTTCAGTTATGTTAAATGCAATGGTTGTCACAACACATTGCAACATTATCTCATCAAATCCGAAATTTCATCCGTTGCATTAATATCACCACTACCTTTGCACCTCTTAATCCATATGCATGAGGTCAAACTTTTAAGTTGACATAAACAGAACAAAAATAAAATTAGTCTCAAAACCTTCACCTTTTGTGTATGACCTAACGTTGCTGGCTGTACCTTCTCATACACAGTCATCAATTACTCATCACTGCAACTCCAACAAGTTCCAATTCAACCAGGCGATCATATGTACTAGATTGAGCCATAGGCACCATCCATCTTTATCATCAGGCCATTCCCATGGCACCACAATGTGCATCCCTTATCACCCGGACCCATACCGGTACACAAAACTTCATTTCTCATTTTACTCCAAGAAGCTTACTAGACTTGACCTGTAAACTTGATACAAACAAACACACATACATACAAGCAAAAAACATCACACATGATCAATAAAGGCTTGCATGTAATAAAAGTTATCCACATATGGTACATGAAAGAACAGCAATCAAGAGTTTTTCATTTATTCATTAAATCCAATGAAATTCCATACTACAAAGATTGAAAAATCACAAGTCATAGCTCCTCACTTTGTTCCATTAATTTCAGTGTATAGTGTTGTTATCAGTTTGTCATCAATTCATCATGACATCATGACTTTCCTATCATCAAGCAAGTCTAGAAGTTAGTTACACCATAAGTCATCAAAACATTCCATGTGCACATACATACCTACATGAAACTCAATCATGTTCCCAAATAGGATAGCCAGAGCACATGAAATTCAATTTCAGTAACATTCCATGCATGTACTTAGTAAGCACAACCGTTCACAATACATACCCATGTGGCACTCAGCTATCAACTTCTGCACACTAAAGAAATAATGTTACAGGGCACAGCCCTATCATGTACATTGCTACTCAACAGGAAATGTGTTGATCCAACTTAGGATTCATGATCTGGGCCGTTTCTCATAATCCCAACAGCAACAATGATCTGGACCGTTACTTACTAATTCCAAACTATGCATAAAACAGTCTAGGGTCAAATTACCTCTGAAATCAAAGCTTATGCAAAATGCTTAGCAAGTAAAACAACAATAGCAGTACCACTAACTAATAGTAGTGGTTTCATTCATACCACAATTTTATTGACAGATACTTAAGTCATGATTTTCCCAAATGCATCAGGTGTATGCAAAAATCATTTTCACTAAGTCTCTTTTCTTACTAGAAAATGTTATAGGTATGTGATATGTGACCATTCACATCTTTACTCATAATGTATATCACTCTAAAGCAAGAGCTGGAATACAACTTGCAAAAGTACAATTTTACAGTTACTAGTGTTGTGCAACAAGACATTTAACTCAAAGAACTAAAATAAAGTGTAAGCTTGCTAGTAACAACATTCAATGTTCATTTAACTGCCAACATTGAAATACTTCTACTGCACTTTCAACACTTAGTTCCTTGCTATTAAAAATTCATGACAACCGGGGCATGTAGGTATGACCTACGACTAGGTACTTTCTAAGTATTTGTGTGATTTGACTTGTAAGTGGTTTAAGATTTGGCAGTCTGGATATACTCAATCTGACTGCACCATGCTGCACTTTACTGGACAAAACTGTCACATAATTCAGTTATGTCAAAAATCAATTTCCCCTTACTGATTACAAAGTCTATTTGTTACCTGTTTGTATATTAGACAGCAGCCACTCATAGATGAACAAATAGTTACCACTACCAGTACCATTTGTACCACTTGTATGATAAAGGCCTGGCTTGTAGAAGCCTGTAGTATCCACAGCATAGGAAATTACCAATTCCATAAAATGATACTTGCTGCTGATTGTATTGCCACAATTCACTGAATTCCTACATGTGTAGATACCCATTGACTTAAGTACATCGATAACATATGGCACTGCATGCTGTAAGGCCTGTAGGTGCAGTTGCAAGGCAGCTTCCATTTCACCTTTCCGCTGATTTCTGACCTGTGGACACTAAAGATCACCAAGGAACCAAATGTTCCACAAATGGTTATTTTTGGAATTATAAAGCTTTCTAGATGTCACCATCGGGTCGTGTCGATACGAGTACGACGTCGATTTCGATCGTAAGGTGCGCTTAGAACACATCACATGCACGTCAAACCGCACATTTTACTTTTATGCCTAATGCCGTGCTTATGACAACAGCAATATAACCCATGATGCGCAATGTTAAGTAATTTCGGGATGACAAAATGAAAATGCGGCTACGATAATACCGGCGTCTGCGCATTAATAGCGTTTAGCCATGTTTAACCTACGATGGCTAAGATCCTCTGAGTGCCGACGAGATCTGATTCGGCAGCGTTAATGTTGCTCATGCATCCAAACATCTGATTTCTAGTTATTACGATTGATTCACATAAACTTGAAACAATTTACACCGATGGCTGCCATATAACAAGAAAGCAAAACCATAGCGCGCATAAAATTTTGCCTTGTGGGCTGTGGCAAATCCGTGTCCCACTACTGATTTTGGAATAGAAAAACATAAAATCGATAAATAACAAAATGTAATCGCTGTTTCTACAAATATACAAAGAATCTGCATTAAATTAACAATTTATGGACACAGAGCAACATTATACGCGCCTACCCAATCTTAGCAACAACTGTCAAATCTACCGTTTCCCGCGCGAACTGACAGCGGTTGTCAGTCGGGGTATTTGAAGCTTTGTTAAAAACTCATCTAATCCAACAGTATATATAAACGAAATGTTTTACTAAAGGTTCTATGTGGTTACTTTATTTATTTAATCTTTATTGCACAAAAGCAAAACTTATCGTACAAAAGGAGGACTTAATGCCATAAGCATTCTCTACCAGTCAACCTTAGGGCAAAGCAGACAAATTGAGGGCGGTGCAACTCCAAATATAAAAACGAATATACTAAGTGTCAATATAGTACGTACATATTAATACCAATACATACATAAACACAGACAGACACACAGAGTACACTTTACAGAGTAGGTACCTAATATTGTATCGATCCTTTTCACAAATTTTCGCGTTCGTTCACTGCCTGGCATCGCGGGTGTCTTGTCGCCGTATGTATCGGTGTAGGTAAGTACATCAACAGAGTCACAACAGCAATTTGAAGATATCAACCAAATGCAATTTTACAAGGTCTAGTGAGAGTGTGGAACTTCCAATTAGTACTCAAATTCCGAACGTAATTTGTTTACGTAAAATTGACAGACATGTTAGGTAGCAACGCATTGGTAATTAATGCTCATAGGTTTTACATACTACTACCGATAATAAACACAACTAAAATTTCAGTATGGTTCAAAATACTTACACAAACACTGGTACAAAGACATAATTATCGAAAAATAATGCTAAATAACAATATCCACTGTGTAACTACGGTAAGAGTGATTGTTATATAATTACTAGCTCTTGGCCACGACTTCGTCCGCGTAAATTTTCGTTCCCAGTTTCATAACTACGAGAAGTGATTATCGAAATAAAAAATAGTCTATATGTTAATACAGGCTGTAAACACGTTGTATACCAAATATCATCATTCATTATATTCAGTTCAGCGGTTTTTGCGTGATTAAGTAACAAACATCCAAAATCAAAAAAAAATCAAATTCCAAACATTTATTCTGCAAATAGGCCTCAAGGGCACTTTTACAAGTCAAAATCTATCTAGGTACATCAAATAAAAATAATACAATAATCAAAGTATCATTAATAAGATGTAGTGTTACATGTCAAAAATAAGACTAAGAAACTAATAACAATCGAGATTTGTTAGAGATGTATAAGGTCTCTAAGCGTCAAGATAATCTCCAAAGTCTCCAAACATCTAAACTTTCGCATTTACGATCGTAGTAGCATAACATTACAGTTCTTTATTCCACAGGGGTAGCAGTGGCGTCATCAGTGTTCACAATCACGGCCATGTCCGTGGACCGGTACCTGGCCATCACTCAATCGCTCCGTCAGCCGTGGATGCCCTCGAGGCGAGGCGCGTGCAGTCTCCTCGCGTGTCTGTGGCTCATCTCATTGGCTATCTTCGCTCCGCTGCTAGCAGTGGCTGCAGTGGAAAGGGAGGTGGTTCCTATGATTGCGAGGACGAAGAATGGATCGGTTAGTATTATAGGACAAATAACATTACCACTAACGGCTTGCAATCAGGACTATATTGATAGATCTCCCTGGCTATATTCGCTCCTCTGCTAATGTGGGCGGCAAGTACTTAAGTTAATAAATTCTTACATATCACGTTAATATTTGGTGTCCTTTTTATTATAAGTCTTTAGACTGTCACAAACACTCTTTTTATTACACCAAAAATCACTATTGTGCAGCAATAGATCGTTTTGGTAACTGCACTGCGCAAAATGAATTCTAAAGGTGACATGAGGTCTACTGCAGTCAAAAAAGCTACAGTTGCGTCACGGTGTCCCGTACACATTGACGTATGAGCCACCATTATATCCACTTTATATTCCCGAATCGTTCTGCTTGACATTGTTATAGTTCCACTATGTCACTAAATGGAGATATCACTGAGGACCTGAAGTAGACTACAGTACAAAAAAACACTGTTATAGCATCACGGAACCACTGACATAATGCAAAAGTATTGTCTAATATTGTTCTACTATGTCTTTAGATGGAATTATAAACGTGCCACTGCAGGGGTATGTAAACGTTCTATGGTCTCTTTTACCACTAATTATTGACAGCAAATAGAGTTTACGAAACGTTCTAATGGATCCTTACACATCTAGTTTTTGCTGGTTGGGATGTATATTTGTATTTGTGAGTTCAACATAGAACAATGACCAATGTTCTTTATTAATGACCGATTTTAATCTAACGTTCCTACACTAGACAAGGATGTCTATTAGGCAATTGCTGTTCTCTCGCGTAATCTTCAACTAAAATACTTACCGCGACGATAAGAACCAGCCACGATTGACGACTAAGATTCAAAATCTCTGGATGTGTATAATATACATACTTTCTGTGTTATTCAACATTTTAATTAGGTTATCTAGGTGTACTTTTACGGTAAATGGAGCATTTCGTGTGGCCATGGCGTGGGAAAGTATAAAATGGCGGTATTGTAAAGTGATTTTTGATTTAAGTGATAAATCACGTTTCATTTATAAATAAACTGCGATGAAAACGCTCGGGTTCTCGATGGAATCCCATAATTCAGATTGTGTTACAATTTTCATTCTGGCATTTTTAGAATGTAGATATTAATTTAATGCTTCAATGTTGTACCGCTCGATCATTGGAGAACGAGGAAGAATTGTGCAATAAAACTTGACAAATGCCGACGATGCCTATATTAGCAAATGATAATAGCAAATAAGGAAAACCAACTTCCAGCAATATTTTAGTATTGTAAGGCAGGGGACAATTTGTTCCGGAATTATAAAGGTATTAATTGACAAGAAAGAAAACCAGCGTCAATTAAAAAATATTAATTTTCCTCTTTTCCTCTTTCTAAGCTCTTTTGTAATTTCATTAAAAATGACGATTGAGTAGGTATAACCGGACTTGTCACTATTCCAGTAGATTGGTAAGTATTTGACTATTTACATTAAGTACATAATATGTCAAGCACTTTTAGGGTTCCGTACCCAACAGTTACACTACCAAAAAAAGCTAATACCCTCAAATGCGAAGAACATCGTACTTTAAGCCTCATATCACAAGCTAGCAAGATATTACTGAAAATAATTCAAAATAGAATCAGGCCAATAGTTGAAACGTATTTGGGACCAGACCAGTATGGTTTTAGACAGCAAAGGGGCACAAGGGAAGCAATATTGGCTCTAAGAATATTAGTAGATCGTCGTTTAGATTTAGACTTAGATACCCACATTGTTTTTATAGACCTTGAGAAGGCCTTCGATAAGGTAAATTGGAGCAGTATGATGGACATCCTGAAGAAGGCAGGTCTAGACTATCGTGATAGACGAATAATATTTGAACTGTACAAAGGACAGGAGACCACAATAGTAATGGGAGAAGACATAGCCATCGCAAAGATACGACAATGAGTCCGGCAGGGTTGTCCACTTTCTCCGCTTATATTTAATTTGTTTATTGAAAACGCCATTAGACAATTAAATGAGTCCAGTAGGGGAGGGGTTAAAATTAACGGCAGAAAAATCAAGTTCATACGATTTGCGGATGACATTGCGGCGGTTGCTGAAAGCAACGCTGAACTTCAAGCATTACTGACGGAAATGAATGCAACTTTTTCGGAATGGGGTCTCAAAATTAACAGCAGCAAAACAAAGTTATTAATAGCATCAAGAAGGACGACCAATAGCTCAATTTCTCTAGACAACATATTAATTGAACAAGTCAGCTCATATAGATATTTAGGCAGTATTATTACAGACGACTCTAGATGTACACCCGATATTATTACTAGGATAGCCATGGCAAAGAAAGCCTTTAACTCTAAAAGACATCTGCTTACAACTAGAATATCAAGTTGTACTAAGAAGAAACTAATCAAGGTGTACATCTGGAGTATAGCGCTTTATGGCTGCGAAACGTGGACGATGACGCAAAGGGACCGTGAAAGATTAGAAGCGTTTGAAATGTGGTGTTGGAGACGGATGGAAAGAATCAGCTGGACAGAGAAGAAAACTAACGAAGAAGTTTTAAACTTAGTTAAAGAGAAGAGGACTTTATTGAAAATAATAGAAAACAGAAGAGGAAAAATGATAGGACATCTCATACGCCATGACGAATGGATCAGAACAATAGTAGAAGGAAAGATAGAGGGAAAAAGGAAAAGGGGAAGACCTAGAATGACGTACATGGAGCAAATAAAACATAAAATAAATGCTACGTCATACAAAGAAGTGAAGGACAAAGCTGAATGCAGAATAAGCTGGCAATTACTCCACCGACAAGAGCCAAGCTCTTAAATATTATGATGACCCAAAGAGTCCAAACGGAACCCTAATTGTTGTCACTCACGCGTCCATCCGACCGTCCGTCCGTTGTCTGTCACACAGGTTTTACAGCCAAATGGTTTTTATACCACGTCGGTGGCAAACAAGCGTACGGCCCGCCTGATGTTAAGCGGTCACCGTAGCCTATGGACGCTTGCGACTCCCGGGGTGTCACATGCGCGTTGCCGACCCTATGGTTGCAGATACGGTCTTCAAATTTTCACAGTATAATCATCTTGGTGACCCAAATCGATAGAAATGGTGTATCTTATTTTTAAATGAGGCTCCCAACTAAACATTGACCTACACCGTCTAGAAGTATCGTTGTTTAGAGCTCATTGAGTAGATAAAAGCAGTATTTCTGTTTTAATACTTGATATCAAAGGAATGAGAAACCTCCAAAAAGAAGAAGAATTTGCGATAATAATTATTACTGCATATAAGATTTTACCAACAGATACTAATATATAGATAAATCTTATTTATTCATTGAAATTTCCATATTTTCCCTATTATAACCAACTTAATTTTGCGGTTGGTTCGGAACCCTAAATGTGCTGAGTCCGACACGTACTTAGCCGGTTTTTTGAAGTAACTACTTAAGTTGAAATATTGTTTTCAAACGCACAATGTTAATCGCAATCGCGTTTCGCCGTATTTTATTTACATTATAATTTTGCCTACAATGCAATATGTAGGTAGGACCTTGATCGCCTAACAAATACATCAAGTTCCCTCATAAATACTTATTAAAAAACCCCTGAAACACAATGCGTCTTAATATTCATGAGTATATTTATAGCGAGTCAATATTTCGCTCGAGTTTCCATACAAACGAGGATTCATTTCACGTTCATTGCTGCTTGCCTAAATGTGCTTGTCGCGAGACTCGCGAGACAATGACTCAAAGTTAATTATGGAGGACGCTTCCCGTTTGATACGATGAATTTTCAATTATAATGAGGGTTTACTGAAGCATTTTCACGCTGTTCATATAATGGGGTCTACTAATTTTTGTATAAAACACATGATTCACAATTGGAAATTCAGATAACAATCAACTCTCGACCATCATCTTACAGTAGCGCGGTATCTTAGCCACGTTCGATACACAACACAACCGTGTGAATCAGCAACCGCAGTGAGTGTAGCCGGGACTGACAAAATAATAAGCTGCTGTTACTGTCCGCTTGATCTAAGCATGCTGGGAGTCCATAATTATAAATATCTAATATTTTCTAACTCTGTAATTTTGTGTCCAGACTTACGGGCAGAGAGAAATAGCATAGGAAGTTGATCCACCGAAATACACTTGCTTTTGCGCGTCTAAAAAAATATTATGAACTAAATAAATAGACATTTCTTTAAAGGTTTTTAATATAGTACCTACATTACACGGGGTCTCAACTCTCAAGAGTTAAAATCGCCAACACAGTTAACTTTTGCACTTTATGAGCATTGTAATAAGTGGCGTTTGTACCTAAATAAAGTGCTAACCTGCTGACTGATATAGCGTTCTTCTACTTTTTTTTATCGTGTAGGTATTTATATACTAATATATTGTTCACAGATGTGGATGGAGCGTAGCATCGAGTTCTGCACAGAGAAATGGCCAAGCTCAATACGAAAAGAGCTTTATGGCGCATTCAGCTTCGTACTGGTGTACGCCATACCAGGTAATAAAAATAAACCTTTATTTATTGAGCAGTAAGCGTGCGCAGTGCCTGGCGTTGAAGTTCCACGAAAGAAGATCTATTTGCAGGTCACGTCGTCAAGTTATCGAAATAAAATATTCCCGTTCAACCAATAACTGTTTTTAATAACACACTATTAAAATACAGATCAGCATCGTCGTATGTTCACATTTTAATGTACCAAACGATAAAAAGTATAATATAAGTTTTTGGGCATGTATTTGCGGAGCCATGACTAGACGAAGAAGCGCGAGGTGGAACCGGATACAGAAACATGTCATCATAGACAGTAGTGTTGCCTGTACAATGTTATGAAAAGGGTATATTATATTCAACACTCCTCCTTACACTTTGCATACTATAAGACTTAGGCAACAGACATGGCTCTACATACAAGTACACTTATCAATAGTAACATGCTGCAAACTTATAAACTTAAATCTACACAAGCACACATAGACATATAATTATAAGTGCAGCAAGAACATGCGACAGAAAGGAATATTATAGCATCTAAACAAACAACTTGAATTATTTAAATTTCAGTTCTTTAACATTCAGTCCTTCTATAAATTTATAATGTTTTTCAGCACACAAAGCTTTAGTTAAAACATCTGCTACCATTTTGTCAGTCTGCAAGTACCTAACATTTATGTGTCCTTGTTGAACTAGGTCTTTAATAAAATGATACCTTAGGTCTATATGCTTAGATCTTTTATGGGAGTGCTCTTTGACTAGAAGTAGTTTTTGAGCACTTTGAGAATCATTATAAACGACAACATTAAACGTTTTATCGATAATTTCTGATAGGAAATTTCGTACAAAACAAATGTCCTTACAACAGTCTCCAAGAGCTACGTATTCAGATTCACAGCTAGAAAGTGAAGTACAACGTTGCTTTCTGGACTCCCAATTAATAACATTAGAGCCTAATTTAATCACAAAGCCAGTATAGGACTTGCGGTCTGATAAATCATTAGCCCAATCAGCGTCGGCGTATGCGGTAAGGTTAAAGGTATTGCTCTTTGTAAAACAAAGGCAGTAATTTATTGTACCAGCTAAATAACGTAGCACACGCTTCGCCATGCGCCAATGATTCTCATCGAAACATGTGTTAAACATGCTTAATTGGCTACATGCATATGATATGTCTGGTCTAGTACAGACGGATAAGTACATTAGGCTTCCTAGTAACTGTCTGTACCGATATACATCATCATCTAAACATTTCTTATTAGATTTTTGTAATTTACAATTTACTGGTAAAGGTGTAGTAACATGTTTACAATCTGACATACCATATTTGACCAGTAAACGCTTTATGTATTGTGTCTGATCTAAAGTTGTGGTGCCTTTCTGTCTATAAACATTCATACCTAGACAATTATTCAATTTGCCCAAATGTCGGACTTCAAAATTACTTTGTAAAAGTTGTAAAACATTATTAATACAATTATTGTGAAATATATAAAAATCATCGACATATAGAGCAATAATAATATATTCAGTCTTTGTTTTTCTGGAATAAATACATGGTTCACATTTGCTCTGAGTAAAATTATTTTGTGCTAGAAAATCATGTATTTTAATGTTCCACATGCGGCTTGCCTGCTTAAGGCCGTATAAGCTCTTATTAAGCAAGCAAACCTTATCACAGTTCTTAAAGCCAGAAGGCTGCTCCATATAAATTTTTTCATTGAGTTCGCCATTTAAAAATGCAGTTGTTACATCTATGTGGTCTATATCGAGTTCTAATTCGGTAGCAATAGAAAATAAAATTCTCAACGTGCTATGCCTCACGACAGGTGCAAATGTGTCCGTGTAGTCAATTCCCTCAACTTGACTGAAACCACGGGCAACCAACCTTGCTTTATATTTTGAAGGTTTACCTGATGCGTCAAGCTTTTTCTTATAAACCCATTTACATTTAACGATGTTTTCACCTGCAGGCCTGTCTACCAAGGTCCATACATTGTTTTTAATTAATGAATTATACTCACTTTTCATTGCCCTATGCCACTCCTCCTTTTCAGGAGAAAGCATAGCTTCTCGGTATGAAGTAGGCTCGTCTGGCGAACAGCCTTCCGCCATCATAGATAAATCATAGTCTTTGAGGTGGTCAGGCACATTACCTCGAGTAGTACGCACGGGACGTGAACGAGACGTGTCGGGGTTAGCTCGCAACGTCGGCTCACTTGGTGGTGACTCCGGCAGAGAAGACTCGGCCTCCATAGGAGCACCATCTTCATCACCTTCGTCATAACTATCAAGTGATGATTCCGGCAGAGAAGACACGGCGCCCTTCTGGATGCACACTTCATCACCGGGACTGTCACTTGCACCTTCATCGCCGGGACTGTCACTTGCACCTTCATCGCCCGTGCAGTAATGTTCAGATAGCGGCGACCATGCCGGTGGCGTAGGTGCCTCAGCATCTGAAATTTGAGTGAGTGTGGATGAGCCCTCAGTTGATTTATCTTTTTCATTATTTTGCTCAATTTCATTAATAATTAAATCGTTATTAAAATTTGAGTCATTGTTAAAATTATTCAATGCATTCGAATTATTTTTATTATTTGGCAATTGAATATTAAAATTGTCTTCGTCAATATAATAATTATAAAAATTGGTTCCACAAATATCTTTACAACTGTCATGTTTACCTATAAAACTATCCTCAATAAAAGTAACTGCCCTTGCAAGTACCACTTTATGAGGGTTGGCAGGATCAATCAAACGATAGCCTTTACAATTCTCACCATAACCAACAAATACATAGGCTTTAGCTTTAGGATCAAGCTTGCGGCGCTTTTGGCTGGGAATAAAAGCATAAGCAAGACAGCCGAAGACGCGTAAATGGCTAACATCTATGTCAGACCTAGACCATAAGCGCTCAGGAATGTCACCCGACAATGCTCTGGTAGGAGACCTATTTTTAAGGTAAATGGCGCACATTACGCTCTCTCCCCAGTAGCGATTACACAGGCCAGACTCCTGTAACATAGCCCTTGCTTTTTCAAATATTGTTCTTCCAGCACGCTCCGCTAAACCGTTTTGGGCTGGACAATAAGGCACAGTTGTTTGGTGTATAATACCATTTTTCTTAAGGTAATTGGTAAGGCTGTTATTAACATACTCAGATCCATTATCTGTTCGAAGTATTCGAATTGACAATCCTGTTTGCTTTTCAACTAGGCTTTTAAAAGAAATGAAATGGGAACTCACCTCAGATTTATTCTTCATTAGGTAGCCCCAAGTTTTCCGGGTGTAATTGTCAGTGAAAGTTAACAAGTAGCGAGCTCCGCCCCAGCTGCTAACTTGCATTGGCCCGATGACGTCGGAATGTATGATGTGTAGGGCTTCAGTAGCGCGACTAGTGCCCACAGAAGGATAAGGTGCATTGTGCATCTTCCCTGTCAGGCACGACACGCAGCTACCACGCATGCAATCCTGTTCCTGAAACCGAAAGTTCATGCAGTGTTTCCCATCACCCAATATCCTCATACCTTCTTCCGACAGATGACCGAGACGCTTGTGCCATGTGTCCATGGACACCATTGATGCAGCATGAGCCTTCTCTGTCCCTTGCCTGTGATGCAGGGGCTTGGAAAGCTCCTCCTTGAAGTCGGGCTGCCCTTGCACCTTCACTTTATATAACCCATTTTCTTTTCTAGCCGTTAAGATTTTGTTGCCAATGGTTTCACAGTTATTATAAATTTGACAACTATCTTTATCAAACACGACAGTATATCCCTTTGCTGTAATTTGTCCTACAGACAATAAGTTGCTAGTAAGGTCAGGCACGTGGAGAACATTTTCTAAGCTAATATTAGAGGCTAAAAGGACTTTACCTACACTATTGCTATGTAATCTATTTCCATTTGCAACATGTATTAAGGAATGTTTACCTTTAGGTTCCTTTAATAGCTCTACGTTAGCAATCATGTGTTGAGATGCCCCCGAATCGACCACAAAGTCATGGCCGCTGCCGCTGCTGCACACCATGGCCGACGCAAGCATTGTGTGGTCTTCTGTGTTCTTCAGCTCCTTCTTGCGTTTGAAGCATCGCTTTAAAGTGTGTCCGCTCCGCTTACAAAACTGGCAAAACATAGGTGACTTCCTCTTCATTTTACCAAGATACGCCTTCGCTCCTTCCTGTTCACCTCCATTCCTCCGGTGTTCTTCCTGCAAAAGTCGAGCACGAACAAGCTCAACTGTCAGTTTGTTGGTGAGGCAGGCAGTTTCCAGGCCGGACACAAGGGTATCAAATTCTTGAGGTAAGCCGCTCAAGAGAATTTCAGCGACTTCATCATCGTCTATCTTCTTGCCGATATCAGAGAGCTGTTGAACAAGCCGCGTGACGGCCTCGATATATTCAGACATGCCGCCGTATTGACTATATTCAATCTTATGAAGTTGTCGCAACAAAAGCACCTTCCTGTACAAGCCTTTGGATTCAAATGCATCGGCCAACTTCTTCCATGCGTCCTTGGCCGACGTGGCATCACGTACATATTGGAACAAAGCAGGTTTTATTGATAGACAAATCTTCGCTAAGGCGCGGCTGTCGCGGGTAGCATCAGCGTCATCATCCTCAACACAATCCCAAAGTCCATCCAACGTTAACAACATTTTTATGGCAAATTTCCAATTTGTGTAGTTTTGAAGACCTTCCAACTTTTCTACAGGGATGTGGCCATTATTATCGTTACGTGCTGACATGATTACGTTTTGTGTGGTAAGTGGTTGAACAAAACAGCGTAAAGAGGTTAAGCACGTGAGGGAAGTGCTTTCTAACCTCAAAATTTTTTTATTTCGATATTGACGTACCTTTCTTTGGTTTTTCTTTCTTCTTCGCAGAATTTTCTTCTGGGTACACTAACCTATTGAGCAGTAAGCGTGCGCAGTGCCTGGCGTTGAAGTTCCACGAAAGAAGATCTATTTGCAGGTCACGTCGTCAAGTTATCGAAATAAAATATTCCCGTTCAACCAATAACTGTTTTTAATAACACACTATTAAAATACAGATCAGCATCGTCGTATGTTCACATTTTAATGTACCAAACGATAAAAAGTATAATATAAGTTTTTGGGCATGTATTTGCGGAGCCATGACTAGACGAAGAAGCGCGAGGTGGAACCGGATACAGAAACATGTCATCATAGACAGTAGTGTTGCCTGTACAATGTTATGAAAAGGGTATATTATATTCAACATTATTTAATTCTATGGTCAATACATATTACCAACTATACTGAAAATTTCACTGTCTTTATATATTAAAACATTACGTATTTACTCAAGTAGGTACGTACTAAGTACTTTGCCCTCTTTTTTTCACATCGGGAGATGACTGGGCTATGGGGTACACGTATGGTATTGGTATATCCTCTAAAAACACCACGGTCACCGCCATCCTGCGCTGCCATATGGAGGACTCCAGGAAAGCACTGGAGCAAATTAGTAGCCAAGGGATAAATAAAGAAATATTCTGCAATCCGGTAGGCAACACATGAAATAAATTTCAGTGCCATTTCTAGGAATTGTATGCTGGGTTTAAAAATGAACTAAAATATTTGAGTTTATCGGTTGCTGGTCGATTGCCCACAATACCTAGATTTTAACTCTATCCGAGTAGTCAGTACTTAACTCACCCACGGGAAGAAAGTAATACAATTTTTTTTATACAACGCCGGTGGCAAACAAGCGTACGGTCCACCTGATGGTAAGCGGCCACCGCAGCCTATAGACGTCCGCAACTCCAAAGGAATCACGTGCGCGTTGCTGACCCTTTATAAGATTTGAGGATGCACTGTGTTGACAGCAGAAGGAACACATTTAGGTCCCTCGCTCTTAACACAGTGCATCCTCGGGAGCTGTGGCAACCTTGCTCACCTGGAACACAAAACTACATACTTGTATAGTAAATAATGTTATTATGGCTGTGGTCTTCTGCAAGGCGGAGGTACTTCCCCAGTTGGGCTGCTCCAAATTCGAGCAAGATAACATTTTGCTGTGCCCTACCTCTCTTAAATGTGCCCTACCTCTCTTAAATGTGCCCTACCTCTCTTAGCTGTGCCCTACCTCTCTTAGCTGTGCCCTACCTCTCTTAGCTGTGCTCTACCTCTCTTAACAATTACTAGGGTTCCATGCCAAAAAGTTTAGTCGCAACTAGTTATTCAGGGTTAATTTGTGTCGCTTTACCTTCAAACTCACATAAATCCATGATGTCCACATATTTTTATACCTAGCTTTTGGCTGCGACTTTCTATGTGTTAGTTCGGGCTATACTCTTTGTATACCAAGTTTTATCATAATCCGAATTACTCAATCATGCAAAAACGGGTTCAACCGTTAACATGCAATCAAAAATGAGATCCGGTACGGGTGCAGGCATTTATGCAAATGACTATAGTAGTAGTGCAAGCATAGGGCAATTCGCGGATGTCTTCCAGGCGGAGATATACGCCGTAATTGCCTGTGCATAGGAAAATATAGATAGACCAACCATCCCTATTCGTCTCGGTCCCGCCGCACACCGGGTAGAGTCAGTCCGACCCAGGTCGGGCCTAGCTGAATTTCTTGCTGGACTCTTCTCAGCTAGGCTAGGTTTAGTGAACCAGCGACAAAACTCCCAGTAGCTCGATTCCACACACACCTCAGATTCGATTGAAACCGCTCAACCAACCTCACTGGAGTGCAAAATCTTATAGTATTCCAGTGTTCCGCACCACACGCGTGGTCGTGTCGAAGGTTTTCCCCTGGATTTCGCCAGGCTACTCTCCAACTGCGCACTACTATCGCTTTATTGGGCCCGGCCTATAAAGCCACGGTCAGTTTAAAAAAAATAGACGAACCACAGGGGAGAATATATTTATACTCAGTGTCCGTCAAGTGGCCCTTTAAGGCGCTAACAGCGCCGAAAGTGGACTCTAGACTTGTGTACAATGGTATTCAAGTTTTAAATAAACTTGGGAGACTCAACAAAGTGCAGCTGGTATAGATACCGGGGCACGAGAGCTTCATCGGTAAAGAAAAAGCTGATGAGCTTGCAAGAAGGGGATCAGCAAACTGTTTTGTAGGTCCGGAACCGTTTGTGGGACCCTCGCAGAGAACCATAACATTAGCCTTGAAAGATTAAGTCACAACCAAGCACCAATATAAGTGGAGGAACGAGGCAGGCTTAAGGCACTTAAAATATATCAGAAAGCAGCTCAGGATGATAACTGGAGTGTTTACGGGTCACTTCGAGGAATCCTAACCAAAATGGGACTGGTAGACGACATAGAATGTAGGATGTGTGGCGAGGATGACGAGACGGAGAATGAAAGACTTTGGCAATGGTTATCCTGAACCAAAGGAATTCAGAGTACTCCCGCTGAACTCCATCATCCGGTTTGTGGAAATATTGGAGAGGAGCTTGGAGTAGGTATAAATGAGGGGCAAAATTGCCCTGCAATTTTGCACAAAAAATCCCATTGGGTCGAAGTGCATCCGCAAGGGCCCTCATCTGAACAAGATAATATAATATAAATAACATCCAACCAACTTTTGCATTTGTAATATTAGTAGGCTTTATAGAATTAACAGGTGCACATTGTATTAAATCCTTTTAGTTTTTCATTGCGATTAATATGTATTTATAGTATGGCATAAAATTTGAAATATAGGCAACTTAGTTTTACATTTTCAAAATTAAAATGCACCTGAGTAATACGACAATTGCATATATTAATTGTTTGTAATAAAAACTTTATTGTAACGGGGATATGGTATAAAATTGAAGTTCAACTTGAAGCCCTTTGCCTTATTTTAAGGTCTCACTTTTAAGCAAAATTAATTATAATGAAGCAAAATCTCCTTTATTAACGAACCTTATTAAGCATTATGTTTCCTTTTCTTAAAATATGTTATTCATAAATACTATTTACGTATTTTAAGGACGAATTATGTTTTTAATTCACGATGTTTTCAAATTGAAGTGTTTAATCATACTTAATTTAAAAGCTTCTTAAACTTAACAACAAACCTTTCTGTAATAACAAAATACGCAGTTTCAAGGCGGGAAATATTTAACTAGGCCATTATAAAAATACTGGCATCTGCCTTGGTTCATTAAAGGTTTCTTGTTTAAAGAAATTTGTACTCTGTCGCGGTGAATTGAAGTTCATATTTTTGCTCAAGAAACTGCAAAAGAAAATTATTTTTACTCCTGTACTTTAATCTTTGAAAAATAACTTCGCAAAACATTTCACAAAGACATAACCTACGTTTTAATTGACGCTAAATGAAAAACCGGTCAAGTGCGAGCCGGACTCGCGCACCGAGGGTTCCGTATACAGATGTGTCCCGGTTCCAACCCTATTAAATCAGGAAAATCTTAACATGGTGTGAAAATTGGACCCCATGGGTACAACGCCATCTATCGGCGACTTTTGGTACAAATTTGAGAGACTGAATAACTTTGTATGTATGGTAGTTTTTCAAGGATAATTCTTTAACACGTAAACCGATTTCAATTTTTTTTCTTTATTTGAAAGAAGGTACTTTCACCATAATCTCGTAGGAATTTATTAAATGCATGCAAAGGTGATTAAATTATAAACTTAGTATAGAAATGTTTTTTGACAATAAAAAAAAAAAAACTAGATAGAGCTACAGTTATATTTTTCCTGTAAAATATAAATTGATATCAATGTTATGTAATAATTTTATATTTTTTCCTTGGTAAACTTCGGAGATAAGGGGGGGGAACGGTATTTCTTTTTACATTTTCCCTCATAATATTTTATGTAAAATGATTCAACGTAAAAAAAATAAAAAAGTGTTTCAGAATGTGCAACCGAAGCCCTTTCATATGACACCCCACTCGACATATTAACTAGACTTTCAAATTTTGAACCACCTGTTATCTGTCATTTTTCACAGTAAATAAAAAAAGAATATTAAAAAAGTCATGTTCTATGTATGTATGTAGGTAAGCCTTCTTTATAACTATTTCAAATTTCAAATCAATAGCACAAGTAGTTCTTGAGATATTTAGTGATGTGACAAACAGACAGACAGACAAAGTGAAACTATAGGGGTTCCTTTTTTACTATTTTGATACGGAACCCTAAAAACGAAATTAGTGACTTTACTTATATATGTAGTTTCATCAATAATATCATCATGTACATACGAGTAAACCTACAATTTTTAAACTAAAAACTTAATTTGTAGAAAAGGACATTGCGATAAAAAACTAAAAAAGATAGGTATAAATATAACACATATATTTTAAATCAGTGCCGATGAGCAGTGTGCATGAGAAGGCTGGTCGAATTGCCACGTTGTATAGCGACACTAATACGTTCTGCAAAGTATTAGCCAGCCAAAAGTATCGGTCACCTGTGGCCGGCGTTAGGCTTGCCATTAGGCGTGCCGCTAAATATTTGTAAATGCGACGCGCGCTGGGTCTCTTTGTTCCGTACTAGTCGGCAAAGTGGCTTGTCCCATTCTCTCTGGGAATGAGGATTGGCGGGCGGGTTAGCATTGTGAGAAGTAACTGATCAAATATTCTTAGCCTCAGTCCAATGGGTAGCCTCCATGGTCCCGAGAGAAGAGGTTTACAATATTTTCAATTAGGTTTTGGGCGCTATGCACAAAGGACAAGAAGGCAGGCAGTGATTCACTCGAAATTTTGCTGATCCCCAGGCCAACGTGTCAAACAAGTAAAGTGGCCTGGGTCAATGATCTCTCGTCGTAAGGTATGTTGAGGACTGATGATAAAGTTTCTTCAATCAGAAAATCTAGGGTCGGGTGCTTCAAGAGATGGCTGCCACGAAGAACATACGTAGTATACGTACATAAAGGGAATAAAGGGAACAAAAAGACTGTCGAATGATTGTGTAGCCAGTATGCATGTTGATATTTAATAGATGGTCAGAAACATTTAAAATTTTGAAAGATTGGTCCAAAATGGGGCATCCAAGGAGGTAAAGCATGTTTTTACTGACTTTTTTTATCCCGGGCTATATTTTGTATTATTCTAAATTTTGTATTATTTGATTCTTATCAGTAGATGAATCGGCAACAAGTAGTTCGCACTTGGAAAAATTTACAGACAACCCTGTAGACTTAGGATCGGATGATAGTTTTTGTAAGTCGTTAAAGACTGTACCAGCGTCACCCCCTCTTGTACCATCGTCTAGGTACCAAACATTTTATTTAGAATTTGCAGATTGTATGAATGTGGATGGACGACGGGGCTAAAAATGGCTTGGTCTATGTTTATTGCAGTGATCGCAGGAAGCAGCCAGTACTGGCTGCTAAAGACAGTTGTACGAGTAAGCAGTTCTATATAACACAGATACTTGTTTCAGGCTGCATCGTAGTGGTGTCGTACGCCTTGATGGGCCGCCGCCTCTGCTCCGTCATGCCACCCTTCGACCAAACGGAGGGCAGTGCGAACAGCCAACAGGTTAGTACTAGTCATTAAATAAGGATAACAAGTTTCGAGCAAGTACAAGTGGGATTCAGGAAGCAAAAGAAGAATTTAGAAAGGTAGGGCACAACGGAACGTCATGTCCCTTATATTTCGAGAAGCCCAAGGGGAACTGGGGGAGTACCTTTACCTTACAGAATACCGCATTCATAATAACACCACTGTCGCGTCAAAGCGATTCGGACCGATAAGAACCAGGTAACTGCTCATATTGTCATGTGGCAACACTGACAATGAGGATGACGGTTCGGGTGACGGAAATGAGGTTGGTAGCCGGGGCCGATTTTATTCCGACGGCGGCGCCATCTTATGACAGCGAGGAGGAACGAGCACGAGGACGGCGACGACAGAGCAGGTAACGGCTGCGTGGGTCGTCATGCTAATAACCAGAGAGGATCCTGGTGAGTGCTTATGCATGTTCTTTATACTTTTATAATCGACATTCTAAGCTACATGGGTGTGGAACGGGGGATTAACCAACGGTCGCTGGTTGTCGTAGTTTCAACACTGAGTCCAATCTCGAGGGATACGTACCTCTGAAAGGCAAGAGATTAGGACAGGGAACGTCTGGTACTTCCCAGGAGTGTGTATTGGTATCACACTAGCAAGACATGTGGTATGGTCGATTATGAGATGGAGTACAAGGGCCAGGTCTAGGGGGCAGGCTTACGGAGGACCTCGTGGGGGCATCGCCCCCATGTCCGGCCGGTGCGTAGGGCACCAGGGTACTGAGAGGCAGTATCTATGCTGGAGGCGTAATCGACTGTACGGTGGGTCGCGCTGGATCGGCCAGTAGATTAGACCCTCATAGGAATACATGTACGGTATTTGATTATCTGAGACAATACTTGGGTAGCGATGATAGAGGTAGTCCACTCGTTCGACACTCATGTAGCCATGCGTTGTGTGTAATCATTTATTGTTTATATTTGTGGCCCCAAGCGAATCTATACCCAATAGAATTCAGGCAAGTGTTTCACACATGACGGGATATAGAGGGCGCTACAAAAATGGTGGAGATGATTGGGATCGCTTTGTGAGTCGCCAGATCAGGTCTGGCGCTCCCAAACGTGAATCCGATGAAAAGGGGCGCTGCCGCGGGCAGCGGGCGGGGTTTTCCCTCTCTGTCGCACTTGCAAGTTTGCATATAGGTGAGACAGGGGGGGAAGGCTTCGTTTGTGGTTCGCGGTAGCCCCTCTGTATGAGGGTCCTTTGGGGTCAGGAAAGTCGGATTAAATTCTGATTCCTTTGAGACCAAAGTGCCTGCTAATAATAATAAGTCTTCCCACAGCATACTACTTATACTGCAGCCTTCATAAGTCTTAAAATATATCACAAAAAAATAAATGATGATCGTGTTGTTTTAATTCCCTGTACTTTAATTTGTATGTAAGGTAAAAGGGTGCACCCGAGATTAGAAATAAGAGTGACATTGTATTGTGTTATGGTATCGTGAAAATTATTTTATTTGATTTATTCTAATATTATTATGACGATATTAATGTTGTGATAATTATTTGCGATATTGTTGTGTGGTATTACGAGTTGCATTGTCATGTTGGCAGACGTGTGGTTTATTTATAAGCAAGGAGTAGTATAAGCTGTGGATCAAAGGTTCGTTCAGATTTTTGTGTTTTAACTTTAGTGCCCAATCTGACGAAGAAATTTAGGCGTTTGTAATATTATAGCGTTAAGTACATGGAAAAGCAAGTTAATTTATTTGTAATTAGTTTTGTTACAATTGAGATAACCTATTGAATGTTGGGATGATGCGGATAAGATTGATACGATGCGTCAACCACAAGAGTGAAGTCCTTCGACTATTAGGTTCGGAACGTATCTTTGTGTTGCTGGCAACACATGTCTTGCCTGTAGCCGTCTTCCGTTTTTGAATGGCGTCGTGAACTTGTTTTCTGTACTTTGCAGCAAAGTTTAATTGTTATATTTGGCCAGATACCTAAAAATAACTAGCTACCAGAGTGTATTTAGTAGCAGTTGGTGATTTTGTGATCTAATTAGTGTTGGGAAGTGTTTCTGAAGCAAGTTACGGCAGATTCACAGGTAAGAAATTATAAGAATTTCGTCGCCGACGCCATACATACCGGCGATATTAAAACTACGAAAAGTTGTTTATCGTGATTCCGTTTTCTTGGAAAGTGATCGTTGCGTTTATTTACGTTTCAGCCGTACCATTAAAGGAAACACACCCAACGAGAGATCGTAAAGCACCGTGTATCAGCGAAAACTTAAGTGTACGTGCGCCGTATATACCTACCTACATAACATCGCTCCCGAACACAAGAGAAAGTTCCTCATGTTCATCTTCCCGGGTATAGACGCTACTAATTGCTGAATTAGAAGGTTCCGCCTAGGCAGAAAAGCTCGACTGCTTAGCACATTCCTACCGTATCGTCTTCTTTTGCGTTCTTGTGCACATCATGGCAAGCCTTTTGAGTAGGGTGATGGCAAGGCATGGGAAGCTGAAACAAATGGCAGAGGACGCGCAGCTGGTCCTGAACAAATGCTCAGACGGAGGTGTCTCGCAGCAAGAATTTACAACAGTCCGGGTAAAACTAAAGCAATGCCTTGAAGCCTTTGACAAAGACATTCTGCAGTACTTGACGGTCGTTCAAGACGCGGATATCAGTGCATTGACCCAGGACCAGCTCCAAGCCGAAGATGTCCTATCTGAAATGGAGACAGCCCTTCAACTGAACACAAGTGCCAGCGGATCTACGAACAATGTGAGGTCGAAGTTGCCTGAATTGGGACTGCCATCATTTTCTGGCGACCGACTGAAGTGGTGTGAGTTCTGGGACAGATTTGCCGCAAATGTTGACAGCAGGGATCTACCAGATTCCGAGAAACTCTTATACTTGCTAAGTTGTCTCAAAGGTACAGCCCTGGAAACCATATCAGGAATAACGGCAACTAATGCGAACTACTCTGTGGCGCTGGAAACTCTGAAGCAACGATTTGGCTCAAACGATACCCTTATAGATGCTCACTACACAGCGCTCAACAATCTGCAGAAGGCAGAAAACACAAGTGCCAGCTGCCGCTGCGTGCTAGATAGCATTGAGCGTAACATAAGGGTACTCGAGAAACTGGGTGAGCCAATAGAAGGCAACCACCTGCGATCCGTGGTACTGTCAAAGTTCCCAGAAAAGGTCATCCACGAACATCACCTGACCTCAGCGAATAATGACTTGACATCAATCCGGAACAGCTTGAACCGTATTGTTACTGCTATGGAAAAATCAGCTGACTTTATACCCGTGCACGATCTCGCCTCGACTGCAGCCAGTACCACAGAAGCACTGCAGGTTCGCACAGAGACACGTCCTTTGGGCCAAGCAGAGCTGCGTCACCTAGGCCGCAAACGAAAACAACCGAGGCATGTTGACGCACCACTGGCCAAACGACCGAAGAGGCCATGTTTGTTTTGCAGCGGAAAGAATCATATCAGTGCTGACTGTAGGAAATATAATACAGTAGAGGCTCGAGTGAAAAAGGTGACTGGGAGGTGTCTTCACTGTCTTCGTAGTAATCATGTTACGGCGGCTTGCAGGCGCAAGATTTCCTGCTTTAGGTGTAAGGGAGACCACCTAGTAATGTTTTGTCCCAAGCTGAAGGCATCTGCTAAAGGTGAGGAATCGGAAGACTGTTCTCAAGTTGATTCTCTATGTGCGACTACAGATAGATATACCTTTTTGCAGATGGCAGTGGCGACACTGCAAAACCCTCAAACTGAAGAAACCCGACGAGGAAGGATCATTTTGGACAGTGGCTCGCAGAGAAGCTATTTGAGTGAAAATGCTGCAAGGGGTTTAGGTCTGTCGGCCGTCAACGAAGATCTTTTACTCATTTACACATTTGGAGCTTCCGAGCCTCGGAAAATATCGAGCCCTTCCACAATGATCGTCATCAATACCAAGCGTGACATCAAGAAGCAGTTGACTGTAAATATTGTACCAAGGATCACAGACAGGATTCCCGTGGCAACATTTCAACATCCCGGAGTTGACATATTAGCCGATGATGACACAGTAGGAGAGACAGTTGACTTACTCATCGGGAACGATTTCTACAGCTCCATCCTGCGAGGAGATAAAATCCAGATCTCAACCGACTGCTATCTACTGGATACTGATCTTGGATGGGTCTTATCAGGAAAACTGGCACCTGAAGAATCATCTGACGTTCTCTCCGTTGTGACTTACTGTCAATGCCACATACCCAGCTGTCCATACTTCACTGAGCCTGACTTACCCTTGAGGAATATAGATATCAAATTCCTGTGGTCGCTAGAAAACTTAGGCATCACGGATTCTCCTAAAACTACGAGACAAGAAGAACCTGTTCGTCATTTCAATGAGACAGTGCAAATTCAAGATGGCCGATACATGGTGAAGTGGCCATGGATTAACTACCCACCAGACTTGCCGTCGAACTTCGGCTTGGCTTTAGGTCGACTAAGGAGCGTCTTAAGGAGGCTAGACGCATCGTCTCTTGAAGAATATGACGATATCCTGAAGGAACAGCTGGAACTTGGCATCATCGAAGTCGTCAATACAGAGCCCAGTGAAGACATTGGTCATCCTCTTCACTTCTTAGCCCACCATATGATAAAACAGAAGGGAGGAAAACGGGGGCGTATCGTCTACGACGCGTCG
This sequence comes from Epiblema foenella, assembly GCA_963556455.1. Lineage (NCBI taxonomy): Eukaryota > Metazoa > Arthropoda > Insecta > Lepidoptera > Tortricidae > Epiblema > Epiblema foenella. The sequence continues at coordinate 17,803,935 of OY747105.1, forward strand.
GCGAAAATATCAGGACAAAAGAGCCTTAATGAGTGTCTTTACAGCGGTCCATCTATGCTGGAAGACCTAACAGCACTTTTACTGAAGTTTCGAACGAAGAAATATGGCATACTAGCTGACGTGGAAAAGGCGTTCCTTCAGGTAGGGCTTCAAGAGGATGACCGCGATGTCACAAGGTTCCTATGGATAAAGGACATTACTCGAGAAGCAACAGACGACAACCTACTTTGTCTGAGGTTCCGTAGAGTGGCTTTTGGTATCGTCGCGAGTCCCTTCTTGCTCCAGGCGACAATACGGCATCACATATGTCAGACAAACAAGGACCTGCTGAAACCCGTTGCAGATAAATGTTATGTAGATAACCTAGTAACGGGAGCTGCCACCTTGCAAGAGGCTGAATATATCTTCAAACAAACTAGGATTGTGTTTGGGCAACTGTCTATGAACATGAGAGACTGGATTTCTAACAACGAGGGCCTCATGGACATGATACCGGAACAGTTGAGAGCAGACAATAGTGACCATGTCAAGGTACTGGGGCTGATGTGGAAAGTCCAGGATGACAAGTTAAAGCTGAATTTAACGGAGAGTCACTTCAATCCAGAGTCTCCGGTGGACACGAAGAGGAGAGTTCTCCGAGCTTTAGCACGTGTCTATGACCCTTGTGGATTTGTATGTCCACTCATGCTTTCAATGAAACTCATTTTTCAGAAAATTTGTGAGAGGAAATATAAATGGGATGTGGAGCTGCCCGCTGACATAACTTTGTCTGTGAAGAATGTGTTGGAAAACCTGAGGATCATCGAGGAAATTGAAATACCTAGATACATTGGATCAGATACCTCAGAGGAAGGGTTGAGGTACCATTTACATTGCTATACAGACGCATCAATGGACGCCTATGGTGCTGTTGTGTACCTCAAAGTGATTAATGAGCAGAAAAGTTCATCAATCTCCTTCATAATGGCAAAATCACATGTGTCACAGACCAAGGACAAAGAGGACTTGAAGATTCCTAAGTTGGAATTACTTGGATTTCTGATCGGGAGCAGACTCCTAAAATATGTGAGGACGCACCTCGAGCTTAACATAGAGAAAGAGTATTTGTGGACAGACAGCCTGGTGGTACTGAGTTGGATGAAATCAAGCAAGTTACTTCCACCTTTCGTCACCAACAGAGTGAATGAAATCAAACGTGAACACCCGAACACTGAAATGCTCTATGTCCACACCAAGTCTAACCCTGCAGATATTGCTACCCGTCCAGAACTGTTCCTGCAGAATCTGAAACTCTGGTACAGTGGACCGGAATTCCTCATTGAAGATGAAAGCAAGTGGCCCATAAATAGACTCTATGAGACTCGTCAGAATCTTCTCTCTGTTGGGGAGGGCCTGGGTGACGGCCCAGGTGAACCAACACAAGAAATGGATACTGGTAGTGATGTGGGCCAGGTTGATCAACTAGAGCAGGAAGAAATACCCAGTAAGCCTATGGAAGACGAACTTATGGAACCCCAGGATGCGAGCATGTCCGTAGACAATGTCGAATACCCTGCTGATGGACTCATGGAACTTGATAGCAATGAGAACCCTGACGTGTCATTCCAGGAAGGAAACAGTGAGCCGCAAGCGACCATGGCCAGAACCGTGGCAGATATAAAAATCTTGCAAAAGAGACACTTCCAAGAAGAACTGGAAGGGAAGAGAACGCATTTGGCAAGAAACCTAGATCTATTTCTTGACGTGGACGGCGTGTTAAGGTGCCGTGGACGTATGGCAAACACAACCTGGAGTTATGATATGAAATACCCAATATTGCTACCAAAAAATTCAGAGTTCACAGAGAAGGTTATCCAAGAAACCCATGAGAATAATTACCATGTTGGAGCGGCACATACTTTGAGTATTATAAGAGAGCGGTATTGGATTCCCCAAGGCAAGGCCCATGTTCTGAAAGTGATAAGGAAATGCCCGCAGTGTATTAAGCATGGCGGCGGACCATATCGGTTACCGGCCGCACCGGCATTACCAGCAGAAAGGGTAAATTACAGCAGACCCTATACGTACACGGGGCTTGATTACCTGGGACCGTTATACGTGAGTACTATCAATGGAAAGGAAAAGAGATGGATAGCCCTGTTTACATGTTTAACGGTACGAGCGATACATCTTGAGATCGTAAAGGACCTGTCGGCCGAGGAATGCCTCTTAGCAATACAAAGGTTTGCAGCAACAAGAAACAAACCAAAGAGGATATATTCAGACAACGCGACTTGCTTCAAGCTAGTCTCTGAAGTGGTGCAGCAGCCCTTTTGCATCAAGAACGAAATCCAGTGGAAGTTCATACCCCAATTAGCTCCGTGGCATGGAGGGTATTACGAACGACTTGTGGCTCTTGTAAAACACTGTCTGAAACGAACCCTTGAAAAACACCTCCTTAATGATACTCGACTGTTGACTGTGGTGAAAGAAGTGGAGGCAGTACTCAATTCGAGACCGCTGACAAAAGTAGGTACTGAAGTGGAACACATCCTGTGTCCGGCAGATTTCCTGAGCATGGGACAGTGCTTGACTATGCGACCCACTGCCGCAGACATTCCAGTAGACAATACTAGCACAAAGCGTAACCTGCTAGAGAGCTGGAAGCGAGGACACAGGCTCTTAGAGGAGTTCAAGAGAATGTTCATCGGACAGTACCTTGCTAGTCTCAGGGAGAGGTACAACAATACTCCTAAGCAGCCCAGAGTTATGTCACACCGGAGGCCTCGAGTGGGTGACCTTGTTCAGATCAAGTCTGACCGAAAGAACAGGGACTCGTGGAAAGTCGGCAAAATTAACGAGTTAATTGAGGGGAGCGACGGCGAGTGTAGGGTTGCAAGGGTCAGAGTGGACGACTCCACATTAACGCGTTCAATTGGCCATCTCTACCCCTTGGAGATAGAAGACGAGACGCCTGAGGTAGAATCAGGAGAAAAGGGCGTGACTGTGACTGCGGAAACGAACGCACCAGAAGTCGATCCTGAGGAGCCTCGAGACCAAGCCATCGCCGAGGTAGACACCCCTGCTGAACCTGATGGGACCAGTGTCAATGAAGCCCGCCTACCAGAGCTGCAGCGCGACGAGACGAGCGAAGACAGAGGCAAGAGAGTAGCCGCCATTCGTGCCAGAGATAAAATCCTGGAGTGGACGCGGCACTTGCTCGCCTTGCTGCAGTAACCTTCTTCGCTGTTGGGAGTGTCGCGTCAAAGCGATTCGGACCGATAAGAACCAGGTAACTGCTCATATTGTCATGTGGCAACACTGACAATGAGGATGACGGTTCGGGTGACGGAAATGAGGTTGGTAGCCGGGGCCGATTTTATTCCGACGGCGGCGCCATCTTATGACAGCGAGGAGGAACGAGCACGAGGACGGCGACGACAGAGCAGGTAACGGCTGCGTGGGTCGTCATGCTAATAACCAGAGAGGATCCTGGTGAGTGCTTATGCATGTTCTTTATACTTTTATAATCGACATTCTAAGCTACATGGGTGTGGAACGGGGGATTAACCAACGGTCGCTGGTTGTCGTAGTTTCAACACTGAGTCCAATCTCGAGGGATACGTACCTCTGAAAGGCAAGAGATTAGGACAGGGAACGTCTGGTACTTCCCAGGAGTGTGTATTGGTATCACACTAGCAAGACATGTGGTATGGTCGATTATGAGATGGAGTACAAGGGCCAGGTCTAGGGGGCAGGCTTACGGAGGACCTCGTGGGGGCATCGCCCCCATGTCCGGCCGGTGCGTAGGGCACCAGGGTACTGAGAGGCAGTATCTATGCTGGAGGCGTAATCGACTGTACGGTGGGTCGCGCTGGATCGGCCAGTAGATTAGACCCTCATAGGAATACATGTACGGTATTTGATTATCTGAGACAATACTTGGGTAGCGATGATAGAGGTAGTCCACTCGTTCGACACTCATGTAGCCATGCGTTGTGTGTAATCATTTATTGTTTATATTTGTGGCCCCAAGCGAATCTATACCCAATAGAATTCAGGCAAGTGTTTCACACATGACGGGATATAGAGGGCGCTACAACCACTGCTTGTTTTTTTAGATAGATACGTGGTGTTGTATTCCTGGTGTGAGTAAGGCCGGCAGAGCTCCAGAGAATGCGCTGTTTTGAGATAAGCTTGTTTGCTATACAAAAAACAAGTTTCAAAATAAAGAGGTACGGAACCTATTATTTTGGTATAGTATGTAGTTGTAGGTTCCCCAACTGAAAACAAAATAGATTTCCGTTCGTGCTTTATTTTGAATCTTATTTTTTTCTTTTAAGTTCACTTTTATCCAGTACATACAAGCGTGTTTTTAATTTTTAATTATTATTTTATTACGCAATTCCTGTTTCAATTAATAATATCTTATGCCGTAAAATCATGTGTTAAATACATACAATATATATATTTTTGAAATCGGCTTTTTGGATGCTTTATTTTGATACCCCACTTGATAAGATCATTTTTTTTCTTCTTCTGAACACACAAAATGGAGTACATAGTCCGCACATTGTTTCAATTGCAACGTCATATCCTATGTTACTCTAGACGACGTAAGGATTCCAACGATACCTTACACATCTAAATCGGTTAGGGCGCGGGCGTTGAGAAGTTCTGTGGAAGCAAAAAATCTTACATACATACATATACACTCCCTTTTTTGGGCAGTCGTGTAAAAAGGTGCCGCCTTTGGTGACCTTCCGACCCTTCCATTCATCACGTATAGACGTAAAGACTAGAAGTTAGTTCTTGAATAAAATGCTGTTCGTCAATTTCCACAGGATAGGCTGGATTACTGCTACGCATGCATGTTCCACTCGTAAACCGACCGCGGTCCATTACGGTTTACGACACATAAAGAAGCCATTACTTATATTGCAGCCCATCCCCTTGAGATTTATTCTGCATGGTTAAAAAAGTGCTGTGATCTGGCGACAATTATTAAGACTATTCTGAAGCTATCATGCGGGGCGATAATAGGCATTTCGGAATATTTTTTCTGTTTCGCCCGTCGGGGTCTTGCACCCGCATCGTGCGATAAAGAAAGTCGTCGCCGTCGACCGCTTGGTTTTCCCCCCTTAAACTTTTATCAAATGAAACAATATTGGGCTTGATCGAGTCCTTATATCCTTAACTAGTTTACGTTTTGCTTTATCCGTATTTCTTTCTTGTTTATGAAATAATAGTAAAAACCAGGAGGAATTTTTCGAGTCAAAAAAAAACGAGACTTTAAGGGGACCATGTTTTCATTTGTATGCAATTTTTCCCAGAAATCAAAACATGTGAACTTAGTTTTTAATGATATCTACAAAATTTCCAAAAATCATGCAAATCGGTTCAGTTGCCGCTTTTTGTATGGAATAAATCTGCTACACAATCCTCTTAAAGTTAACTAAACGATTGAGGCCGTCGGTGTTTTTCTCAGAACTCATTATTGTAATATAAATCAACAACACACAATAAATCCAATAAAATAAAATTATGGAAACATTTTCAATTTTGCCTCCAAATGAATTAAGAAAATACCTTCGCTAATATTTAGATTAAGTGGGTATTTCAAATGTGTATATTTAAATTTCCAATTTTAAATGCGATATTTGTTATGTTCATGTCGATTTTATACAAATAATTTTATCTGCAAAATATAACCGACATCGTTTATTGATGTTTTGTTAATAATCGTTGTAGCGGAATGTTATAACGAACCAAAAAGCAAATTATTGCTTATATCTCTTTTAATAGCTGAACGCCGTGATGCCGAAATTTCATTAAAGACCTCTCATTATAAGGAACATAACATCAATATTTCATTGCATGTTTTAGAAGATAATGTTACTTAACAAAACCGATATTTGATAACTAATCCTATTGCATATCACCTTTACACTTGCTAATTCGTGCGACAGAGAGGGAGATATTCGAACTTCGTTCGTTATCGGTTCGCGTCAGCCCCTCTGCCCTTTCTTCTAGTTAGGGTCGCCACGTTTGCGTGTCATCATAGAGGTACACAATACTTCCTATCGGCCTCATAAAGTACCTACCTGGATACCTAGGCACTTTACTTACGCTCTGGATTTAATATTTATGTTATTTTGTCAAACCTCTTGTATTTACGGAAGAGCGGAATTTCCTGACACAAGCTTACTTTATGCTTAAAAGGAGATTCCAACCTTATGTATCTAAACCTGTAAAAGACACAATAAACATTTTATTATTATTTTTATTTTATTTATTATTTTACCTGTTAAGAAATAGTATTCTGATTAAATAGTTCCTCATCCATACTTTAAAGGATGAGTTCTTCACATAGTATTTAGAGTAAAACTTCTTAGTTGGGCACCTGAACTCGATGGAGCATGTTTTTTGTTTTTTTTTTATGTGTTTTCATCCAACCGAACTTTTAGGCTTTTTCTACTCTGCTACTCTGTTTAAATAAGGTCAGTCCAGAAAGCCCGTAAAATGTTAATAGCAAATATCCAACTGTAAAAAGTGTATTCCTCGCAAATACTTAAATAAATTCTGTCGCTCTGTGGGTGATAAGGTAAAGACGTTTCTATGGAAAATTATACTTATTCAATGTATTAAACTAATGTTTTACCCTGTTATTGCGTGCAATAGTGTTTACATACATAAATAAAACAGCAGCAGATAGACAAAGAACCCTGAGCGGTTATCAAGCTGTGCACAACATTTTAACATGTTATCGTGTTTTTTATCAAGCACAACGCTAAAAACCAGCCAAGTGCGAGTCGCACTCGCGCACTAAGGGTTCCGTACCATTATCTATAAAAACAGGTCAAGTGCGACTCCGACTGGCGCACCGAGGGTTCCGCACACAGATGTGTACCAGTTCCAACCCTATTCATTCAGGAAAATCTCAACAATATGGTGTAGAAATTGAACGCCATGGGTACAGCGTCATTTATCGACGAATTTTGTTACAAATTTGAGCGACTGAATAACTTAATTAGTATATATGGTGGTTTTTCAAGGTTAATCCTTTATCACGTGAACCGATTTCATTTTTTTTCTTTATTTGAAAGAAGGTACCTACTTACAGAATAATTGCGTATGATTTTATAAAACAAAATACATGCGAAGGTGATGAAATTACACACTTAGTGTAGAAATGACTTTTCGTGATAAAAGAAGGAAAACTAGATAGAGGCGTAATTATATTTTCTATATATACATTATTAACAATGTTATGCAATAATTTCATTTTCTTCGGAGATAAGGGGAGGAACGGTATTTTATTTTACATCTACCTTCATAAATCGAAAATGACAACTTAAAAAAAATTGTTTCAGAATGTGCAACTCAAGCCCTATCATATGACACCTCACTTGACATATGTCACTACTGACACTTCACTTTTATTCTGTTTTTTTAGTATTTGTTGTTATAGCGGCAACAAAAATACATCATCTGTGAACATTTCAACTGTCTAACTATCACGGTTCATGAGTTACAGCCTGATGACAGACGGACAGCGAAATCTTAGTACGCAGGCACAACCGCGAGATGAAATATATCTTATTTGTGTATCCCATAGGCCCATTAAGTGGTGAAATATTTTATGACATCTGATGGGTAGTCCCGGAGATTACCGCCGTCCAAACTGAAGAAATGTTTACTTGGAAAAGCAAACTTTCGTATAATTTCAATTGATCGCTTAGATTAGTTAGTTGGATTTGTTAGCTGTTAGGCCAATACGCTCTTCGTCCAAATTGGATTTCAATACTCATTTCGTCCAACACTGTATCAAACGCATACTTACGTAGTAAAATATACATTGGTTAATATTTAAGCTCTTATAATGTAACGGATGTGATGTACAACCACGGAACCGGTGGCCGGGTTTTAGGGTTCCGTACCCGAAGGTCCAAAGGAACCCTATTGCTGTTACGCGTCCATCCGTCAGTCGTCTATCAAACAGGTTTTGCAGCCAAACGGTTGGACCTAAAGTCTTCAAATTTTCACAGTATACGCATCTTGTTGAGTCAAGGCCATACAAATCGTTAAAACTTATTTTAAATATTTTGAGGGGCTTACAGCTAAAGGGGGTCGAAAAAAAAATTAACCTACCCCCTCGAGTGCGATATCGTTATTTAGAGCTTATTGAGTAGATTAATGCTGTATTTATTGTTATAATACATATTGGAAAAAAAAGTATGAAAATAAGCCACCAAAGTCAGCTTCTTTTTACAAAAAAATTGTTCCGAAGTATTTTTAAACTTCCTATTGACCTATAAACTTGAAATTTCGTAACAATATTTAGGTATTATATTATAATATTTTTTAGTAACAATTACAAATATGTTGATAAATATTTTTTCCTATTCAAAAGCCAATTTAATTTTGCGGTTGGTTCGGAACCCTAAATGTGCGGAGTCTGACACGCACTTGGCCGGTTTTTTTACTGCTTCTAGTCAGCAGCCTTTCGACATAGCTGGGCATCTCAGTTTATCTGTAGCTGAACACCACTATGGAGTCACCTGACAGAACAGGCTTAAAGCTCTGGCAGAACTTCAAGTAAATAGACACAGTCACTAAACATACGGATGCGATTTTTTTTTTAATTTATTTTTAAAAGGTACATAAAGTTTCCAATTTCAATTTTACTCGCCAAACTGACAAGACAGTTTGTTGGCGAGACGGCGCTCATTTTAACAAGTCTATTATCATGCACCTAAGTTACATAATTAAGTAATACTTGTAATTGTAAGAACTAGAACAATAAAAAAATATATATTAACTAACTAAATCTGTTAACAGTTAAGGTAATCTTTGTAAAAATGTCTTTTTTAACTTGCTTTTCACTACATTTAAACTACATTTTTTCTCTTTTTTTGACCAGTTAAATTCTTTATAAATAAATAAATAAAATATGTTATGATTTAGTATGCCGATTCTTAGTTCTATTGCGTAACCGCCAGAGGCGCTGTACTTTTGCCCATACAATTTTTTACGCAGTCGCTAGCGAGTACGGTCATGTAAACTCATGGTAAAGGCACTGGTTCCCCGGGGAAATACGAATGAATTAATCGTTTGTTATACGAGTATTTCTTTTATTTATAGGTAGTAATGGCAATTATTTCGAACCGTAAGATCTTCGAGAAGACAGTATGGTTGCCAGTTTTGTTGCACTTTTAGCACCACCCAGGGGTCACGTGTAAGCTAACGGTGGCTACTCCCTACGGACGTGGTGCAACTTCGACCCCTCTTGTCAAGTGAGTGGGCAACTTGACTGTTAGAAGTTCTCAAGCCGCTCGGAGGCCTCTAACTTGGATTAACGACTGCTATCATAGTCAGCAGCCGGGATAAACGGCTTAATTTCGCTTCCAAATCACGGGAGCGTTCAGTTAATAACCACTCATAGCGGTCAGTGGTCACCCAGCGGTGTAACTTAACCTCGCATACCGCCGCTGGGCCACGAGTAAACAAAATGTTTGCATCATCTGCATAAATTGTACAACGTTTTAACTTGAGTAAATAAGGGTTATTGTTTACATAAGTCATGTTGGAAAGTTTCGTTATTAATTATTGGACGGTGAAGTCTCGGTTCCTAAGAGTAAATATTGGTTTATGAAGCAATTTATTTTTATCTCTAAATATGGTATCATTCGCCTGGTCAGCGGCGACATTTTATATATTCTTAAATAAATAAAATAAATAAATATTTGGGGACAATTTTACACAAACCTACCTAGTCTCAAACTAAGCAAAGCTTGTACTATGGGTACTAGGAGCTGAGAAATGTTAATTCTTTTTTAGGGTTTCGTACCTGAAGGGTCCAAACGAAGCTCTATTGCTGTCATTCACGCGTCCGTCACACAGGTTTTACAGTCTTTTTTTTATTATTGCATAAAATTTATTTATTTATTTATTTATTCAGTCAAAATACATGTACTAACTCTATAGCAGGTGCGTAAATACGTAATTTTTCCAACGAGTGAGTTAGGATATTATCAACTGTAATTTTCGCCAACTAAATGTTGAAATGTACTTAATTACCTACGCGCGTTCGAAATGTTGCGCAAATAGTGCTAAAATGGACAGAATCAATAGGAATTACGCAATATCCGAAATTAATGACCCAATTCAATAGAATTTTACGTTATTATCCTAAATTGATGAGTAATTTGTAACTAAATTTGCCTGCTCCGTGTGGCTGAAATTGCTTTGATGTAAAATTACAGATGATCATCCTCCTAGCGTTTATCCCAGTACAATTGCATCATGAAGGATGCCCGTGGCTTCAGAATCCCAAGATTTGTCTCAGGCGCTAGTTTTTGTGGAAGCGACTAATGGTCCCATCTGACTTTTCCAACCCGAGGGGAAACTATAAACCTTTTTGGAATTTAGGCTTGTCAAGTGAGTGGGAAACTTGACTGTTAAAAATTCTCAAGCTGCCCGAAAGCCTCTAACTTGGTTTAACGACTGCTATCACAGATAGATTATGATAACCACATCAACGAAATCTGTCTCGAAATCGAACAGCACTGACGGAAAAACGAATCCAGATATCTTTTTCAAAAAGTAAAATAACTGACTGGAACGCGTAAACCCAGAACATGTGCCATTGAAGATAAAGACGGGCGTCTACTGACAAATGTGGCTCAAGTGCTGGAGCGCTGGAAAAACTACTGCGCAGAGTTATATGACACGGAAGAGCCTTACAACGCTAATATGGCATGGACGACAGAAGAACCTAATATTCTACCATCAGAAATTGAGCATGCCATAAAAGCTCTTAAGTGCAAAAAATCATTAGGAACGGATGCTATCACAGCCGAAATATTAAAAAACCTAGGGCAGCGAGGCACAAAGGCTATCACCGAAATTCGTAATACCATCTGGAAGACTGGAAGATGGCCAAAAGACTTGACAGAATCGGTATTTATATCTTTACATAAGAAAGGCTCCTCAAAAGTTAGTGAAAATTATAGGACCATAGCGTTAATATCTCATGCGAGCAAGATCCTCCTCCATGTAATTAATCGACGTCTTAACTACTTTCTAAGCCGATAGGTACCCGAAGAGCAGGCAGGTTTCGTTAAGGGCAGAGGAACGCGGGAACAAATACTGAATGTTCGCCAAACAATCGAGAAGAGCAGGGAGTTCAACAGCCCCGTTATCCTTTGCTTTATCGATTACACGAAAGCCTTCGACTGCGTACAATGGGACAAGCTGTGGAATATGCTACTCGAAATGGGGGTTCCTGGATACCTCGTTGCTTTACTCCAGAGTCTATACACTGGAAATCATTCTGACATCAGAATAGGCACTGAATGCTCCAGTGTGTTCACAACTAAAAAGGGAGTGAGACAAGGGTTCATTTTGTCTCCTGCACTTTTCAACATATATGGAGAGCACATCATGCGAAAGGTCATCGAAAATTGGGAGAAGGGCTTCGGTATGCCGATTACACCATTCTCTTGACAACATCCATGGAAGATATGCATGAGCCTTTCCAAAGACTCGAGACAGAAAGTGGCAATATCGGTCTTGTGATAAACAGATCGAGCCGGAAAGCTAACTGTAACATTCCTGGCATTAATATCGTCGACCGCTACATGTACTTGGGCTCTCAAATCTGCAATGAAGGCAGCTGTGTCCCCGAGATAAAAAGGCGAATTGCAATGGAAAAGGATGCTATGCCCCGTTTAAACAACATCTGGAAGAAAAGAGGAATCGGTATCAAAAACCAAGATGAGATTGATACGAGCCCTGGTATTCCCTATCCTTGTATAAAGTAGATATGTGGACAATCCTGACCCACGAGAGACAAAGGATTGATGCTTTCGAGATGTGGTGCTGGAGATGAATGCTGAGGATACCTTGGACTGCGAAGCGCACTAATGCATCTATCCTCAACCAGCTGCGAATAAAAACTCGCTTATCATGTGCCTAAAACGGATTTTTGCGTATTTCGGCCACACAGTGCGCAGAGACGGCGAAAATTTGAAGAAATTGATTGTGGTTGGGAACATCGAAGGCAAAAGATCGCGGGGTCGTTCACCAACACGATGGACCGATCAAGTGAAAGACTCGTCGTTCT